>CAIGRQ010135829.1:0-15531 GCA_903798375.1 Fraxinus sp. D2006-0159 | reverse complement strand
CTTGATTTTAAAATAAACACGATTTTATTTACTTTGAAACTCTCAACCCAACCCCGCTCCTCCCATCAGAATCTCACTTCTCCCCTTCTCTCTTTACAAACATATACAATTCAGAGATTCTAAGAACTTCCACCATCTTATGTTTTAGGATTTTTATTTTTATTTTTTTTTTTCATTTTCTAGAAATTCATAACTAGAGATTGTTCTTTTTGCATCGCTAGTAATAATATCTAAATTTTTGTAATAATTCTTTTCCGCCAATGATTTCTAGCTTTTGTGATTTTTTTTATTTTTATTTATTTGGAATTTTGATTTTTATGACCAAGCTACCGAAGTTGTCATACTCTAAATTTCTAGTTATGTTGGGTCATGTTATTGTTGGAAGGAAGAACGATGAAAGAAGGCCATTTTAAAGTTTTAAAAAGAAGATACACCTCACTTAGTGGAGAAGTTTGATGAAAATGGAGGAAAAATACTTTTTGCAATCAAACATTGAAAACGTGGTTACCTTTCATTTTTTAGCTT
The DNA here is from genome assembly GCA_903798375.1 of Fraxinus sp. D2006-0159. NCBI lineage: Eukaryota > Viridiplantae > Streptophyta > Magnoliopsida > Lamiales > Oleaceae > Fraxinus > Fraxinus sp. D2006-0159. The sequence goes on along the minus strand of CAIGRQ010135829.1, from coordinate 15,006 downwards.
TTTCACCCTTATTTCCACATTTCATTGCGCAAAAAGTCATTTTCACATATTTTCTCAATTAAAAAGTAAGAAATGACAAATATACCCTTCTTTTTAAATCAAACAAAAAGAAAAAAAAAACTAATTACACCACAATCCCAATTCTTTTTAAAAGCACAAATAAGTCACAAATAAATTATTAAAAGAGTAATTAGTACATAATGTCCTTATATTTCATCGTTATTGCGAAAAACGTTTATACCTTTCATTTTTTGACATTTTCACCTTTAATTACATATTTGATTGCACAAATCATCATTTCTATCAATTTTCATCAAATTTTCTCTAAAAAGTTGTGAAATTACGAATATACCTCCTATTTAAATAAAAAGCTAAAGGATCAATTGCAATCATAGTCCCAAATTCTTTTAAAAAATGCAAACAAGTCCCCAATAAATTATTTTTTTTTAAAAAAAGTGCAAATGAGTCCTAATTAAATTTATTTAAAAATTTAAAAAAATTAAAAAATGCAAACGAGTCCCAAATAAAGTATTAAAGAATTAGAAATTTTAAAAATAGTTTTTTTTATTTAAATAATATACCCTTCTTTTTAAATCAAACAAAAAGAAAAAAAAAACTAATTACACCACAATCCCAATTCTTTTTAAAAGCACAAATAAGTCACAAATAAATTATTAAAAGGGTAATTAGTACATAATGTCCTTATATTTCATCGTTATTGCGAAAAACGTTTATACCTTTCATTTTTTGACATTTTCACCTTTAATTACATATTTGATTGCGCAAATCATCATTTCTATCAATTTTCATCAAATTTCTCTAAAAAGTTGTGAAATTACGAATATACCTCCTATTTAAATAAAAAGCTAAAGGATCAATTGCAATCATAGTCCCAAATTCTTTTAAAAAATCCAAACAAGTCCCCAATAAATTATTTTTTTTTAAAAAAAGTGCAAATGAGTTAAAAATAGTTTTTTTTATTTAAATGCAAACGAGTCCCAAATAAAGTATTAAAGAATTAGAAATTTGAAAAATAGTTTTTTTTATTTAAATATGAGGTGTAAACTGCTTTCGGAGTTTTTATAAAATATTCCAAATATATTGAGGCAAAAAGTGCAGAGAATTGTGTTGACACATCATGAAAAATCGTGGATCCTTGTTGCTGAGTAATAAAGGCTGGGAAGAGTTCTCATAATCACTGTGTTTGCTTCTAATTTTTCACATTTCTGTATACTTGGTCAAACTTCGAAAACTTCCATTATTGTTGAGCAAACTGTATGGATTTATAGACTGATTGAGATTTGAGACGCACGACTCAGTACTAATGCAGGTTGTGTTCATTTTTCGGTTGAACCCTGTGTCAAATCTCATGGTTCACAAAAATCTGTGGACATGATGTAAAACTTTCTATAAACCACAACAATGAACTACCACAAAAATGTTGTAGCATCGAAAGTACATCACCAAGCTTGTGCCTCCCACCGCACCCCATGCCACACCGTGCCACCATACTATTTGGATAAGAGATCTTCCAGATTTTGTTCTACACATAGAAGAGCTCGTTTATTTCATTTAGTAAAAATGAAACAGGGTATTATTGAGATTTAGACATCCGGTCCTTTTTACAAAGGCTAATCAATTAAAGAGAGAATCACGTCCAATTATAAATGCTGAAAACGGATTGGATAGAATTAAACACGTCATTTTTCTGTCGGCGAAAAACACTATTTAGCAACAGCTAAGTGAAATGCATGGATAAATCCAAGATCATTATAATAATTGGATTAGAGAAAAATCCAGATGTTGATGTCTAGACTTTTCTACATCTAGATTCCGCTGAAGCAGTTATCCAGTAAGAATGCCAAATAGGTAAAAAAACAGATATATTTTTTACTGAACAAGGGAAAAGGCAAAAGTGATTTGTTGAAAATATAGACAAAATATATGTACATTCTTTTCTCGAACCAAAGTTCGTGTATGAAAAGATAGTTGACGGTAAGGGGCAACCATACTACTTCGACAAATATTGAGATGACGTGCATTTGATCATTGATTTGTCGGTCAAAACATTTCGTAGCTTAATTCGTATATAGAGAGGTCAACTATCAATTCAGTGATTTATTTTAAGTAGATTAGACAGTATTAAAGGCAATAAATATATTAATAATTCTCAAAGAAACGATGTACTTATCCTAATTATCATTGACTTTCTATTCTCTTTCATTGATAATAACATAGTTTGACTCTATTGCATATTTTTATTTATTAAATAAAGAAACATGGGTTTTTTTCGACTGGTTCAAATATTCAAAGAAAATATTTTTCAAAATATCTTTGCATAGCTACCAAATCCCAGAAAACTTTGTTTTTGATTTTTCGACTGCCGCTGGGAATGCATTATTTTCAACACCTAATCGGGCCCTAGTTGGAAAATTTAACATCTTACGAGTATGACCAAGTCTAGATGCAGCTCCCTTAGTTTGTTGCCTCGTTAACCTAAGTTGATTCAAATGTGACAGTTCTTATATTTGCTTTTGCTTCTCTTTTTGGAAGATGTTAAAATTAGTCGAACTGCACTTGTACGCGACTCTAGGCTATTTATAACAAATGCTTGTTACTCATTATACTACCTAACTCTATGAATAATGATTGGCACTTTTCTTGACTTTAGGAGTCTCGATAACTATAAGAGTATAGTATAGCACCTTGAATAAATAAACAAATTTTAAAGTTTTGTATTTCAAATTTATCTAAATAAAATGAGATAAAGTAAATAGTGTAATTCAAATTCATTGAAAAATAAAGTAAGACACTGTTTGATATCTATAATTTTTTATGGAAAATGAAAATTTTCATCTTTTACCTTGTTTGATAGGCAAAATTTTTCTTAGAATTTGTTTTCCCCCCAACCCTCATGTGACTTCCTTTTCTTGGTTTTCATGGAATTTGTTTTCCCACCACTTTGGTGGAAAATTGGTTTTCTACCTTTTTTTTTTTAGCACTGAAAACAAATTCTATCCATTCAATGAACAATTTTCATATAAAATAAACCCAAACAATACCAAAAGATCAAAAATTTCAATATTTTTTACATGTAAAATTATACTAATCAAAGACAATTAATTGACAATTTTCAAGAAAACAATTCTAACTAGGCAATTCAATTCTCTAGAATTCATTTTCTTTTCACCTAAATTCCACTCTTGCAATCAAACTGACCATAAATGATCGTTCCTTATTTTGTGGTGAAAGAAGGTTAACAAGAGAAATCATTGTGCGTGAATTTTTATTTGAATTATAAAGTATTTGCTATTTCTAGAGATAAATAAAGGAAAGTATCATCCAAATCAAAAACTATTTTGAGAAGAAAAAAGAATATAATTGTTTTAACAATCTAACCAAAAAAAAAAACACGGATTTCCTTAAAGGTTGAGTAGAAATATACCGCTATAATTGAATGTAAAAGAATTAAATATTAAATTTTCATAACCTTCAAGTATCTTATCATATGGACTAAATAATAAACACTAATTTGACTCGAGTAGAATTTCGTCATACACGTAACATGTCGACAAGTATTCCTAAGCATATTCGATAAGAATGGCCCTTAAATACTATGATTTTAGTGTTTGGACAAAGTTTTAACACCACAACTTAGGTAAAAAATAATAAAATCCAAATAATTAATGCATATACCTACTTCAAGCAAGTTGGACAAGATGACATCTTGTCTGTGTTGTAGAATAAATAATTCGTAGCTTTCCTTTTTCTAGGATAGAGAAAAGTCTATCAAGTGTATGTGGCTGCTAACAAATTTTGTACCATTAAAAAGAGACTGCTGACGGTGACCATTGCATTATTTCAATTTAAGTAAATAAATGACAATTTTTAAGTCTTTGATTTTTTTATTTTTTTTTTTTTCTCTTGTAATCTAAGGCTACATTTCCAAGAGGATTTAGCTTATGGAAATTTGGTTGGGTTGAATGAAAAGCAAAAGCAAGAGTTTTGCAACATGATTGAACATGAACGAACGAATAATTGATTCAATTCTAAGAGTAGTTAACTACACTAAAATCAGCTTTCCTACTAATGTCGAGATTAAAGGAGTTGGTAAATCTTGGATCCTAGACAATAGTCTTGGATATATTTAGGATTTTGATTTTCACCATTTCGAAAATCTATACTCAACAAATTTACTTTCATTAAAAGTAGTATTGCAATCGTATCAGTATATTTAAGTTTCATCTACTTCTAATATGATCTATAAGTCTTCTACTTTTAATTGACAATGATTTACATATTTCACCAATCTTGTCCTCGAGTAGGAGAAACAAAAAATTAAAAATCATTCTTAATTTTCTGATTATGTTCTAGTACTACATTAATTAGATTATCTAGCACGATCAAAATAACTACCAAAACCTTTGGTCGAACTCTTGGATGAAATTTAATTCACGTGGTGTCACTTTATCCCGTGTTCGGATAAACTTTTCAATGTGGTGCCTCTATTGTCGATTGCCACTACCAGACCTAGAAACGTACATTCAAATGTCAAGAAATTAGAATTGTTCACTTATGAAAAGTCAGTTGTGTATCTCAGACTTGCATGGTCGACCTAAACATGTTTTCTTGATACTATTTTTTTTTTTTAAATCATGATTAGACAATAAAACTTGTTAACAAAAATGTTTGATACTTCACCACCTTATGAATCCATATGTCCAATAATACTTTCAAAAGTCAGTATGATAAATGTATTTTACACGCTATCTAAACTCTTAAATTTATTTAATATTTGATTATTTGTGTGAGTTTCTACTTATATTAATGGGTATATTGGTTTTATCTGTTAAACCTCTAATCTGAAGATAAATTGAGAAAAAAGGGAAGTGGTTGGAGCATAAAAAGACCAAAAGGCAAAAATTCTACATATCGGTCTCACTGCAACCGCAACAAGCATGTTACGGTACTAGTGAAATCCATTCGAGACAGTTTAGAAATCTTTATTTCCTAACTTAATTGCACTTCGATATTTTTGGACACCACTTTTGAGGCAAGTAAACATTTATGTAAAGATTATATCTAGATCAAATAAAGGAGGAATTCCATACCGCGTAATAGAATATATGTTGGGTTGTGATGCCAAGTCCAGTACAATACTAGACAATGATGATAATGGCGTTCGACCCACACAAATTAACAATTGCCCGATAACTTCATTGAGACGGCCCACAACCCACGCCCAAAGTCAGCCGGATATCTCGCATTCTTAACACACGCTTTTAGTGTTATTTTGAATGGAGAGAGTGTCAATTGCTCTAGTCCGTTGGATTCATTTCAGATCAATAGTTGGTGCTGTGAATATAAATATTGTATTCCTTTTGGCTTACGGGGATTAGGTTATTTTCTTTGGCGGAGCGCCTCTTGGTCTAGAATATTCTGCATGTTGAACCCTCCTTCTTTGTTCTCTCTTCTGTCATCTTTTACTTATGTGTAGTTGAATTTTTGTCTGAGTGAGAAAAAGAGAGGCTATGTAATCTTTTGGTGAGAAAATCATTTGGTGTGGTATCATATACAAGAATTTATATAAAATATATCTATTTTCTTGGGAGCAAAGTTACAAGAGATCCTTGGAGGCTTTGGATGATTTTGAAGAAGGAGGTGATGTCCGAGATCGTTGATGAGATTCAAGATTAAGGATTGTATCAACTTTAATTCTAAATTTATACTTGTTATGTATTCACTTTTTATCTTGTATTTTTGTGATTAAAACATGATAGGCTAAATCCTTTAGGGCTAGGGTTTTGATGAAACCTTGTTAGCTCTTTGACTAATTAATTAGTTTTTAGTTTAAGTTCTTGTTTTTCAGGTTGATTGTTCTCTTGATTTCGTTTTGATGGTTGATCATCATTAGAACGTGTTAGTGATTTATATTATTTTCGAGAGACTCAATATAAATTAGTACGTGGTAATAAGAAACATAGGATCCCCATAAGAGATATCATTATGCTCTATGAGATTGTTCAGTGATGATATTTGTGAGTTAATGAATGTATTCATAGCTTCGCAATTTATTTGACCTAGTTAAGTTAACATATATGATTGACTGGCCTCGAGAGAGGCTATTAATTATAAGTAGATCACTGATTTTATTATCGGATTGATTGATGTTCTATTATCTAGCTAATTCAATGATTGTTTTGGGATTCTTTGATTATATCGAAAGATAAATCATGTTTCTAGATCAAATAACAAACAACATTAACTTCTAGAGACGAAGGAGTCTCATCAGGCAAAGCCTCGAAGTCTTGAAGCTTCGCTGCTTCAAATGATCAATGATCACAACAATGCTTTTATCAAATTACTAAAACGTCAACTGGGTCAGTTATATCCGATAATGCTCAAAGTTGAGAAAGGATAACACTGGATTTATGATCAATAAATTGAGTTTAATCATATATCGATTTTTGCTTCTCTTTTTGTTCGTGTTATTTCAATCGGTACAAAATCAACAAGCAAAGGAAGACTCAAATCAATCGCAGTTGATTTACCCAAAAAAAAAAAGAAGTTTTAAATCTATTGGTTTTTTTCGTCTTTTTTTTTCATTTAAGGTGAAAATAAGTTTTAATTCTTTAGCACAATTCATATATTCGAAAGAAATTCAGAATTGAATACATGTATCTAGTGAGAATTCACTTTCAAGTGACTATTCCCTAGATATAGACCTCGTCACGATTGAATCAAATATATATATATATATTTTTTTTTTAAAATGACCTAATGTTGGGGATTTATCAATAGGTAATGTTGCACTTATACCCAGCAAAAGAGCCATAATAGCATTGTCCAGAACTCTTGAAAAGTGATCATTCTAATCTTAGAAGCCTACCTTAGCATATTTCATTTTCTGTTGGGCAGTAAATTATGGTCTCCCGTAGTTATCCACATAATATGTAACATTTATTTCTTAAGAAATTGTGAAGTAATGGATTTCTTGGACAGGAGATTGTTAAAAAATTAGTTCTGCAATCTGTAACATTTACTGAGCATGATCTATGACGAGGCAAGCTATAAAAATCCTTTTGAGTAGTTCGTGATTCTACTATATTTTATGTATTTGATCTTATGAGAAATATTCTTTGTGAGTAATCTGAAAACCTTGTCATGATTATTTGAGTTAATCCTCGAAACTAGAAGTGTCCGGTTCATAAGGCTATAATTAATGTTGTTAATGACAGATTTAAATGATTTCTTTGGCCAGTACTTAAGGAATGACTAGTTGCTGGTCTGTCTTTTTTTCATCTGAGATGTTTTTATATAGTTCTTGACACTCTTTAATCTTTGGTTTGTGAACTCACGCGCGTAGTTACTGGTATTCCTGATGTTGTACAAGGATATAAAGTAAAGAAACGACAATATTTGTACACACATCAAACAAACATTTATTGTCAAACATGTGAAGAACAGAAATTACTAATAGAAAAGCTAATATTAGCCGTGCAGATGGATTCTTCATTGCAGACAATTATCTTCTTTTCCCTCCTGCAAAGTTACATACGCATATATTCACTTATTTGGGACATTGATAAAGTCTAAATGCAGTAAAAGGTGATTTTCATTTCCAAGCTTAATTTGTCTTCCTGCAATTGGTTCTGATCTGACCGTCGTTTCCTGTAAGTGGGCTAAGGCTCCCCATTTTGATCATTGAACTGGCAAAATCAGCATGGAATGTTGCAGGATTGGAGCTATAAGTGGTGACTTGAGAATCCGTTGAATCACCACTGAAGAGTTGTTGGTCAGAATGAAGGAGCCCTTTGTTGTTGACTAGATTTCTGAAATAAGCATTGTCGAAAGAGAAAGGGCTTGCTGCATCCAGTGGCGAAACATTGTCGTCGCCGCCTGTGTTTGGACAGTTCGTTTTGAGGGATGTTGCAAAAGATGAAAGAATGGTGCTTTCGTTGTAGACTCTGTCACGAAATGCCATGCACCTCGCTTGGCCTATCGTGTGAGCTCCTGTTCACAAATAGTAACAATCAGCAACGATTAGAATGGAGTTGTGAAATAGATTCACGTAGCTGACCCTAAATTTTTTGGGACGAGCTAGAAAATTTAAGGGAAATAACAGAATTCCTAGTACCTGAAAGGGCTACCATTTCTTTTGAAGTAAAGCCTTTGTTTGAGAAGGCTGAGGTGAGATCCTTGAGATCCATTAGAGGGGATGGAATATCACTGTTTGCAGCACTTAAACTTGCAGTGGTTGAGTCTCTTCTGCCTAATTGAACCACCCATGACGGCCCACCCAACTTCAAGAAATAACAGCCAATCAGAACATTGTAATTAGTATTTTTTTTATTTTTGGTGTGTGCGTCTGTACTTTGTAGTTAAGGTGGTCTAGACAATGTAAAATAATAAAAAGTAGGTTAGTCTTGTCTCTGTCATTTATTACGTATTTTTTTTCAATCTAACTTCTCAAATATATCATTTTTTTCTGAACACGTCATTAGTTGTTTTGTTACATATGGTGGAGATTTGAGATCCAATCGTATAGAAGTAAATCGAGGGTTTGACATGTGATTTAAAGACATAAAAACATGAAAGAAAGTAGAATGGTCGAGGAGATTACGGTAACAACGGAATCTCTAGCTGCAACAGCAAGAATATCTGCACAAGAAACAACTTGGGGGCACAAGTTCTCTAGTTGGGATTTGATAGTATCGATAACCTCAAAGCCTCTTAATGAATTGTTATTTGGTCCAGCAGTTTTCTCTCCAGTGAAGCTTGCGGTATCATCTAGTAGAACAGATGCATCACATCCCTGTTGATACATAATCGTACACAAAAACCTTGTAACTTTCACAAATGAAAACCACTTATAGACAGTTGTATATATGCAGATTATTGTACATGGCTACATGCATAAATAATGGAAATCGTTCAAAGCGCCCTTAAATCATCATATGATCTTGTGAAAATATGCCTCGCTTAAAATTTTTGGGCACCAGCCCGAGTTGGAAATCAAAAGCTAGTTTTATAAAATCGATGGGAACTAATTGTGTAACTTAATGGAAGGACGATGAGAGAGAGAGAGCTTGCATTAACGAAGCAATCATGAAAATGAAGGCGAAGCAATGAGGCTCCCATGCGATGTTCCTTAAACAGTGCTCTAGTGACTGCTGCATTGATGGTGAGAAGAGCTCTTGGACAGGAAGTGGAGTAGTAATTAGATGATAATTGTGAGCAACTTATTCTAAGCTGAACCCACAAAATTATGAAGAAGAAAAAGCAGGAGGACAAGTTTCTTCTTGCCATGAGTTCAAGCAGATAAAATTTAGTTCTGTTAAAAGAAATAATTTCTGTTGTTCTTGGTGAAGATGGAGTTCAACCAGCTGCTGGCATGCAAATATATAGTACAAGCAATTTGCTCCCACCATTGACATTTAGCTCTAATGACTAATAGTCAACTTATTCTTTTGACATTTTGCTCTCATACTAATAGGCAATTTATTCTTTTTTTTTTTTTCCCCCAATGCAAATGAATTACAGTTAAGGAATAAAGGGGGAAGGGGAAGGGGAAGAGACAAAAATGGAAAAACATTCCCGTAAAAATATCAATCTTTCTATTTGGTTTTATAAAAAGGCCTAATGAATTATAATTTTTCTATTTGTCCAAGTCGTTTTGAGACAAATAGCTCAAAAAAGTATTGATTATTCGTTTAAGTCGTTTTGAGACATGCATCTCATTTGTGATGAAGAAACGATATAACTTGAGTTTACGTAGAAATATTAGAGTGGTTAGGTTTAAAAGTTCAAGATTTCTAGTGTCTTTTATTGTATAACATAAATATATGCTAAATGATAGTTCAATTGAAAAAATCATGATGATCTAAAACAATAAAATTCTCGAATGGCTCAAATACAACAAAGGAGTTTTTTTTGTCATGGATAATGGTCATGATCATAGAATTAAAAGAAATTATAATCTACTTTAAAGGTGTTGAATTTTAGGTCGATGTATTGTTGATAAATTTGAGCTATTGCCCTCTCAGTTTGAAATTAGGTATGAAGTAAATTTGATCAAAAGTATGGCTAGTGCCTCACTACATAATTAAATAATGTAAGAGTTGAATTTGAGCTTTAGTAAGCTCTATCTAAATTGGAATTGTGCACTAAACCAGACCAACAATTTCAACTCAGACGTGTCATTTTTAAACAAAGTTGACGTGTATTATTGAATTGTTATTGTCACGCTTCTACCTATATATCAGGCCATGTAACAGCTAGCTAAACAAAATGTCACGCAAGGTCAACGTTCAACTTCGCATCACCTCTTCTACATGTTTCTTCATAGGCAATTAGGTCATGCATTTAGTTGCCTGGCCTAAATCTTATTGTCATTTGCGACAATGCATCACCTCTTTTGTTGCATGTCTTATCTGAGGCAATGGGCTTCTGTTAGAAGCTTCGTCTTAATCGAGTTGTAAATATATTACACTGTACAAAATGATTGATGTGATAGCTATATAGTTATAGTGGCAACATCCAATCATATCACAACTTTTCAACCTAAATTTCGAGTCTCCGATTATTGACCTGATGGCTATGAATTGATACAATTGAACATGACAAATGAGTAGTTCAAAAGAGGCACATGTCAAGCATCAAGAGGGGGGCTCTTCTATCTGTCTCTTCCACATATAAATTATTTGTTCTCTCTCGTTCAAAGGTAAGTACAATCTAAAATCCGACATCCATTTTTTTTTTCGTTCGTCGAGTCTCTTCCGCACCCAATATACTTCATATTATGACTTGAGTGTTGAAAGCACCCAATCGTTATAGCCTAATTTGATTGTTCAAATGCCCAGGTAATATAGGCATGGACGAGAGAGAGAGAGAGAGAGCTGGGCCCTGTTGACAGTCTCATTGGGATTTTGAAAATTCAAAATAAATGCAAAATACGTTTCACTTGAATAGAAATGGGTTTTATGTAGAAATGAAACACATTATATGTTGTGCATAACCTATTGGTGGCAATCGAGCCAAGAGACTCGTCGGCTCAATCGTTCAGCTCATACTGTAGCGACTCACGAGCCGCCCGAGCACGAGCCGAGCCTGCTCGGCTAGTTTTTGACGAGCGGCTCACCTTTTTAAAAAAATAAAATAAAATAAAAGGATAGTTAAAAAATAAAAAATTCAAAAAAGGCGAGCATGAGACAAGCTCGTGGGCTGAGCCGACCTCACCCACAAGCAACAAGCCGAGAAGAAGCTCAGCTCGTTTTATAACGAGCCACGAGCTCAAGCTCGTGGGCAACGAGCCAACTTGGCTCGGCTCGTTTGTCACCCCTAGTGTAACCTAAGAAGAAATCAGATAGTCAAATTGAAAAAGATAGTGTTGATAGATTCATCAGATGATTTTTCTACTTGTACAGGATTTCTTGCCCACCTTGTTCATAGATACGATGTTGACAGTATGTAACTATCTGCCAAAACTATCTTTTTTTTTATTGGCAGAAACCAATGACATAATGCCGTCAAAGTGTATGTGTGGATTTTTTGTACCCATATAGCAAGCCTCTTTATTAGATGTTTGAGTACGATCCAAAATCAAAATAATCTTGGTTGAATTCGAGATATCAATAAAGGCTTTAAAAAATGATATACAAAATAATAAGTTAAATCTTTATTTTCCGTAGACGAATTACATAAATCATTTTTTTCCTATTATGTCTGGTTTTATCCCTTGTTTGGTATTGATTTAAATCAGATTTTAATTTAAGTATTAATCAAATAATCAATATTAATCACATGTTTTATGGTTTTTACAACTTTTTAATAATACATTTCAAAAACTTTTATTAAAATTTACTAAAAATTTAATTGTAATCCCCACCAAACTACCATTAGCTAAAAACTTTTCACTTTTAGATTTTTTTTTTCATTTTTTTTTTCATAAGTAAAGCTTTTTTTTTTCATAAAATCATCTCCAATAGACTCTCTATATTTTTTAATAAACTTTCTATCAATTTAAAGAGTAAAAAATTTTAAATACTCCAACGGCCTCTTTATCTTTAACACTAGATTATGTTTGTCATCCATTAAATCAAAACTCTTTTTGCTACAAATTCATTTTCAACCATACATTCACATAATAAAATATTTTGTACATAAATTTAAAAAAATTTCCAACTTTTTAACCATACATTTCCCAAAAAATCACTATTTCAAAACTCATTTTCCCTAAAAAAAACTTTTTTAATAGAAGACAGACACAAGCAATTTTACTACTCCTAATATTTATATCTCTATTTTAAAATGTTAATTTAAAAATTCTCTTAAACACAAGAATTGACTCTTTATCTTTAAAATAAAAGAGCTTTTGAAAATTATCTGAGTTATAGTCAAAGGCTCAGAGCACTAACAAAACGTATAATCAAACTCTTTAATCCCTTTAAAATAAGATAAATTTGCACCATTGGTCCCCAATCTTTTGCTCTAGTAGCATATAAGTCTCCAAACTTTAAAAGGAGCTAGTCGGTCTCCAAACACTAATTATAATTTCACTATCAACCTCAGTAATTAAAATGTCAAAATCTTGTTATAATCACCATGTATTCGTTAGTTCTATAAAGCCAAGTTTTGCGGAGTGAGGTTGTTTCTATGAAATTTTTTGAAGTGAGTTGTTTTCTATGAGAGCCAAGTGCGAACGAAGATTTAGTCAATTTTAAGCTCTTGTTTGGGTAATTTAAATTTTTTTTAAAAAAATCAAGTCAAAATTAACAATTAATTTTAATCACATATTTCATCAACTTTTATCAAAATTTACTAAAAATCTGATTTTTAACTACGCCAAAAAGAGGCAAATTTTTAAATTTACAATCTACATTTTGCTTCTCATAAATCAGTAGTGAGACTTGTTTTATTCGGACCATGTGACTATTTAATCAAACTTTTACCATCCTTACAAACTTATTTTACAACTAAAATGAAAGGTTGAATACCAACTTGCTATATATAATATTTTACGGACCAATAGTGCAATTTTCCTCTGAAATACTGATCGAGTGGTGGTGGTTGAAGTTTTAGGGGTAATTGAGTGTGAACCGAAAGTCGAAAAGAATCTGCCCATCTCTCACTATTGCTTTAATTTTGTATTTTAGTCAATAATACTTGTTGAATTGCAAAGCCCCCAAACTTTGGAACTTTCTAATGGAGGCAGATTCATTATTTTCTCTCATTTTCTATGGAGGCTGTCAAATCACCTAACTCCAATTTTTACAATAACTTGAAGAAAAAGCAATATTGCATACCAGTGGACAGTTCAACAGAAGACTAAAAATCAGGCTATAAGCTGAAAATCGTCTCTCTCTTTTCAGTGTCTAGTTCTACGATGTGAAAGATCACTGTGATTGAAAGCACGACAAATGCTCCTTTGAAAAATCTAGTTTGAACATGAATAAAGTCCAAAAAATTCACATTTAACATGTCTAACGCAATGTGGTATGTGGAATGAGATATAAGAGACTATGCCAAACCAATCGTCGTATTTTACAAAATCAAAGTATAAACACACATGCATGAATAGAAAAAAGAGCCCTCTTAAAGTATAAGAAAACAAATTTAACAATAGAATCAAGAATACATCACCTTTTTCCAACCAAGAACAGGTAAAGAAAAAAAGAATCCATCCTAGTTTTCGACCGGATACTTTGGAGTTCCTTTCGGTTGAAACTACCCAAAAATAACCAAAATCCCAGCTTTCTATATAAGCTCATCAAACTTCTTGAACCAAAAGCAATAGCAAATAGCTATGGAACTAAAAGGACTTATTGGTAAAGTGATTGAGAGAGAGATAATTTTGTTCAAGACAGAGGCCTAGAGTCATGTTGTTAGTGCTTGATTTAGTGCGAGCTCACCTTTGCTTCCAACAACGTCTCTCTCCTTTATGACTTTCTGCCCCTTTTCTTTTACCGTTGAAAGCTAGATGGGGAAGGAAAAGAAAACATATTAGATAAAGCAGCACCAGTTGGATATTGAGAACTTCCCTGCCCATAATTCCAAGTGGTGTCGCCACAGTTAGTGCTGTAGAGGTGATTAAGTGAACATATGCATAATGTATAAAAATTCCACAAGAGATGGAAAATGAGAGTTAAACTTGATACACATGATTTAAATGTACCGCAGAAGCAGGATCAACTTTCGGTTAAGAGGAGAGATCAAGCAATTCCCCTACTACCTCTGATGCCATCACAATGGGTTTCAAACGTTCAGCCTTACAGTAGTCTAATTCGTTGAAAGCGAAAACATACAGCGTGTAGAAGCATTTTAAGTACATATTTAATATAAAAATCTTCAGAGAAGATAAAAAGAATGAGCAACTAAATCGAGAATGCATAAAACAATGTTCTCCTTTTATTTAATTTGGAGAGAGAACATAATGGTTACATTTAGCACTGTTAACTGGACAAATGTTGAATAAATCTTTTAGGGCAGCATCTAAATCAGAATAAAGTTACTGATTTTGAAATGTAATACCATATTCATAACAAGTAACTTATATGCGATTAAACTATGAGTAATAACTAATGCTCACAACTGATGTACGAATATTGGAATCCAACCCAACCACATTTGTATCATAATCGACGCCTAGATTTAAAATTTATCAATTTGTTAATGGACCTTAAAAAACTATTTCTGATTTTGTGGATAAATCTCAGAATTCAATCTTGATAGAACTAAGGATAATAATCCAACTGTTAAACAGCCATCCAACCTTAGTTTCCCTTGGAAGTGCTGCAGCTGCTACAAATGATTTAATAATAATTCTACTTTGAGCTAACTTGTGAACAACTACATTGACCTTACCATTCATCATTCACAATCTTTGACACCTGATTAAAGGATATCTATCGTACCCCATTTGTTATTCGGAGTTATATCTCTCAAAATTTCAGAGATGAAAGGATCTCTGTTGACTAAATTCTCTTTCAATGCTCCAATAGCATCTTG
>CAIGRQ010135776.1:0-17660 GCA_903798375.1 Fraxinus sp. D2006-0159 | reverse complement strand
GGGATTGCAGAGTTTTTGAAGCTTAATCCAATGGGATACGTGCCAGTACTTGTGGATGGTGACTTTGTAGTTGCAGACTCTTTTGCTATATTACTGGTGAATTTCTTCATTAATTATAGCAATATAGAATTGATTATTCGTGAATTTGGTATAATTCCACCTTACTATCAAAAGATGTTGTTGACTGGAGACTACAATTTTATAGTATCTAGAAGAGAAGTATCCTCAGCATCCATTGTTGCCAAAAGATCTTCAGAAAAGGGCTCTCAATTACCAGGTGAACAATTGCTGGTTAAATATCACTGTTTGGGAATTTTGTGATTTGGTTGAAAGTTTACAGTTGTGCTATCAATAACTATTTTCGTTTTCCAATGAGCTCTTTTGATCGAAATATCTTCCTCACTTCTGGCATTACCTAGCAAAGGTTAATTAATATAAGATAAAAGTGAAAGAACTTATGACTCTTCCCCAGTTATCTTAGGAGCAATTTGATCTATTTAGTATCATGTCTACAAACTAATGCTCTAATTATTCACTAACACTAAAAGGTTAGGATCGGGTTATCTTAATGCAAAAATGATCATAGAAACATTTATTTCTCTTTTGGTTGGAATTATAAAAAATAAGTTTCCCTAAGACAGGCCCCTAAAGAAGATGTGAGGACCAATCTACTTGGGTATCCAATGTTATAGAGCACACACAGTATAAGCTTGTGGTGAACTTTATAACTATATGCACATAATAAATATTATCGTACTGGTTAAGGGGAATGAAGGGATGGGGGAAAGAAAGGGAAAATCTTGATATATACTACTAAAAGTGCGCTGACAATAATTAATTTTGGTAGTTTTAATAGATTTGTTCTTTATGTGGTGGAGAATGTGCTTGAGGACATTGAATAAAGTAATGACTTGAAAAACTTACCGCCTTATTATTGCAACTTCTAAATAATCATACGCAATTATTTATCTTTTCTTCTTAGGTTTTTTTTTTCTTTTTTTTTTTTCTAACTTTGCTTCTTCACGTTTTACTCATTGCAGGCTGCAAATTTGGTTTCTGCAAGCATACAACCTCTCCAGAATTTACGTGTCCTCGTTAGTGTAAAATTTCCCTTTTGACGCCAATTTCATTTTCCTCACTGTAAAAATTTCCAATTTACTTGTGAGCATGATATGTTTTCATCATCATGTATTGAATATTTAATTGATTTTTTAATGTTCAGGGATATATTAATGAAAAACTTGGCCCTGATGAGAAAATTCATTGGGCTCAAACTCATATACGAAAAGGCTTTGCAGGTGAGCATTGACCTTTATGCCCTTTCTGTGAAGAAAGAAAAGAAATGTCAGGAGGAGAAACCATTTCTAGTAGAAGTGACTATGCCACATTGCATATAGAAATACAGTTAACTTGATTACAGACTCACAATGATTAACAACTTGATTGCATTGTTGAATAATATAATATATTCTCTTTTTCTTTACTTCAAAACAAAATTCTAATAGTAACTGATGCAATAGGATAGGTATTGTCTGATTTAGAATAAATGGATAACAATATGTGGGTTGTACATTCAGAATGACATGATAAAGGATCAATTGCCAAAATTTATTGTAATGAACCATTAATTAGATATATATGGTAGTTTAAGGCTTTTGACAGTAACTAAAATTGTATAATTTTTATTTTTTTTACTTCAGTGAAGGTCTTTTCTATGCATTCTAAACACATGGGTATTCAATGACATCTAATGTGGATATGCAACCTTGTTTTCCAATACTTCTCTAAAAGTTAAATAATGCGTTTTGAATGTCCTTGTCTTGGGTTTTCTTCTTTTACTTTCCATTAGATTTAGTAGCTGGCTGGTTCTTAATATTGATGTCTTTTCCTCTGAATGAGGTAGACTGGCCACTTGTGTCAAGGATTTTTTCTATGAATCACCAAACTCTGATGGAATCACTAAGGGCATTTCGGTTGAAGTAGATACTTCTATTTGGTCAATCAAAACCACCATTACTCCTTTGACTCTGTGTTCTTTAATTGTTGAAATTTTGTGCTATTTTTGAAATGTTATGTTTATACATGGAATTAATGATCAAGTTGATTAGCACATGTAACTTGGACAAGTCATACGTGTATAATTGACTGGCTACATGTTCTGCCAGCATGACAAAGTAATTATTCTTCGCTCAAGTTTGGAAGAAGTTGTCATCTTTTTGTAAGTGATTTGTGACTGTTATTAGGCCTTCCATCATCTGAGTCACTAAAGGGTAAAAGAAAAAGAGAAGCAGTTTGCTTAGTCTGACAGGGAAATAAGTGTTTTGAGTTGAAAAATCACTGGTGAATCTAATATCAATTGAATTGTAAGTTGTGCTCGTGCCACCTACTTTAGAAATAGGTAGTTTATGCTAAATATGGTTATCATCTGAATATTCTAGTGTTTGATTTGTGCTGCTACAGTTCTATTTTTGTTTCTCAAAATGCAGTCCACTTTTCTTATTCCAATTGAATCTGCAGCTCTGGAGAAGCTATTAGAAAATTATGCTGGAAGATATGCCACTGGGAATGAAGTTTTCCTGGTTCGTTTCTTTCGTCGTATATATTTTGCTTATTACAGGTGCATGTTTTCATACTTGAATTACAAATTGAAACTTATCAGGTTAATGGTCTGGCCAGGTCCAAATTGGTACCAATTACTTAGGATGAATCCAAGTTTTTAATTGAATTACAGTTGAGTCCTCAATAAAAATTTCACTGTATTTTATCCTCAAACATCCTAAAATATTAGGCCATGAGCAAATGTAAAATTAGTCTAATTTGACTAATATATAATCTAATTATGATATAATTGCAGTATCATCTTGCATACATTGGATTTATACATATATCTGGAGTATTTTTTTGTTCATCAGCTATAAACTTGCAGGCCGATTTGTTTCTGGCACCCCAGATTGATGCTGCAGTCAAAAGATTCAATGTTGACATGGTAGGCCCTTCACCGAAATCCTATCATATATAAGGAACTTAATACTTTTTTAAGTAATGCAATTGAAACACTTTTAAAATTTCCATTTTCTTGAAGAAATTTTGACCAGTTGTATGCTATTCATCTGCTTTTCTTTCAAGTTCATCAAATTGAATGGTCCCCAGGTTCATGCAGCATTGTTTCATGTTCATAGAGTTATCCTAAAACAACAGCCATGAAATCCAATCATCTCTCCCTATGACTTTCAGTCTTTTCATCTGCATCGTATTTATTGTGGATTTTTAACAACTAAAACATCAGTATACATCTTTCTTTCCTTCAGTAGTCCTGTTTTACCTTGCCTCATTACATTTAATTCCTAAATGTAGGTGCATTTATCTACACATCTGTATTTGTATAGGATAATTTTCCATTGATAAGTTTAACCTCAATATGTGGGCAGAATGAATTTCCTGTCCTGATGAGGATTAACGAGGCGTACAAAGAACTCCCTGCTTTTCAAGATGCTATGCCGGGAAAGCAGCCTGATACACCACCAGAGGCTAGAGCCTGAGGTAAAACATTAGTGTAAAAACATTTACCACGTTCTTTAGCTTCAGTAGCTAGCATGGTTTGATTAATTAATTAATTCTAAGATATTCAATTATAGTGCAGATCCCATCATTTTACTCATTTCGTGTTGCCTTCTTGATTATAATAGCTTATCAGTTAGCATTACTTTTCTTGTTCTTAAAAATTCGAATGACCAACTCTTCTGATTCTTGTTAGGTTGTTTTGTTCGAAACATTCGTGGTGTTCAATACCAGCACTTAGTTGTGTCAGGATTCTAGGATGGAGCACAATTTCATTAAGCTGGCAGAGCAGAAAGAGTAACCAGAAGTATTAAGGAAGAAATAAGCTATAACATATTGTTCATTAGTAATTCACTTGCACATGTGGTGCCATTGGAGTATTATTTAAGTGCTGAAAGATGCTTTATGTAATACATGTTACTGTTTAATTTCATGAATAAGCATCTTTAAGATGCATTATCCTGTATACAATACTGGTTTCAGAATGAAAAGTTGTATGCTATTTCATCTTTTATTTTTTCCCCTCACATTAGTCAACTGGCATATATCGTGGAGGTTCAAGCCAGTAATGAAATACAATTTGTTCATCGAATGGAAGATTTAACTATATTGTCGATGTCAGAAGGTGGCAATATATGGTTAGAATTGTAACCATGGGAAGAACTCTCGATTTTTTGGCCTAGTATATAGAACATTTTCTTGGGGGAAGAAATAGTGGTATCAATTGGACTGGACCAGCCAGGGTGGCCTTAAGCAGACCAGTTATGGGTATGAGCCAGTCCATGTTCGACTTTCTCAAGTGATAACCATTGATGGATGCTCTACTTTATTTTGGAAAATTTGTGACAGGCAAAATAGCAGTTGCAAGGAGGAAGCGAAACCCTAATGAAACGAAAATGGTAGACAGATTATCAATGGAGATTTAGCTACCGATCTTGTGTGATTTCATCGAACATGGGGTTTTCCTGATATAGCAAATGAACTTAAAACTAGGGATTGTGTGTGTGTGTGTGTGTGTGTGTGAGAGAGAGAGAGAGAGAGAGAGAGAGAGAGTCCTACTGTTTTTATTTAAAATATTCATAAAAAAAAAAAAAAATGTAAACCATGTAAAATCTTTACAATTAGTTTCCAACTGATTTTTCATTTTCAAGGGATAAAAACAGGTCCTGGCCTGATTATCTCATTTCTTATGATTGAACTTGCTCTAATTATGAGAAATAAAAGCCTTCGATCCTCTTAAAATGAGAATGAAGCTAGCGGATGTCCAGCAATTGGACAGCTTTATCTTAGAATCAGCATTTACAAATTTGGGTTATGCCACTTTGCCAGGAGGTGGATGACAACATAATGAATGTTGGCATGATGTAATTGGATGGAAAAGCTGATTGTATTTAACACGGTCCAATGATGAAGTGCCATGTGACATTGTGTCAAGAATTATTTCATTGTAGCACGATTCAACATATATAAGGGAGGAAATTGGTGGATCATACCAACGCTTAGACAGAATAAATATACCCTCGACAACATTTTCAAACACGAAAGACTCTGTAGCACGGACACTTCAATTAGGGTAGCGTGTCCGTGTCCGACACGTGTCGATACCAACACTTCTCAGACACTCTACCGTAATTATTTTTCTTTTTATATTAGAAATATTATATATTGTTAATTCAAAATTATTAGCAAATAACAAATAGATACTCATATTTAAAAGATTTCAATAAGAAAAATTAATAACAAGTATAAAACTAATTTTATACTACATAAATGAAGAATTTTTAAGATTTTAATCAACGTGTCGATGACATGTCGTGTCGATACTTTTTTTAAAAATCGCGTGTCAACGTATCCGACACGTATCGTGTCGGACACACGTGTCCGTGTCGGTGCATCATAGACGAAAGATAACTTTAATAAGAGAAAAAGAACAATTATAACACCAAATCTTCTTTACATCACATAAATAGTAGGTACATCACATAAATAGTGATACAAAAGAGGATAAATCATACTTCACTTTGTTTTTATTATTAAATATTTTCCAATGATACCTTAATCCTCTTATTTTCCCCATTTCTTTTTGGCCTCATATTAGCAGCAGTAATAAGTTTATAACCAGAAGGGGACATCTCACTTAGCTTTCCAAACCATTCCTCATAGAACTGCCACACTTCTGACCTGTTCAAAAGAAAGCCCGGCTAGAAAACTTAAACCCGAGGCCAAACTGTAGAAGAAAAGGCTTGAAACAAAGAAATTGTTATCTATAACAACTTACCAATAAGCTAGAAACTGAAATGGTGCGTATTTCCCATAAATCACTTCAACGTCTCTTTGAACTGTCCGAATTATTGAGCTTTTGGCATGAACCTGATTATATAGAGGACTTAAAAATAACTTTGGGAAGATGGGAATGAATGAACTAGATGGTAAAAGGCTATATTCGTAGAAAAGAAATAGACCTGTTCTAGATGCCTAATAGTTTCTGAATCAGTTGGAATGACATGGTAAAATCCCATGCACATCAGAACATTAGCACAAGTAAACGGTCCAAATCCATCTATAACTTTCAGCTTCTCCGCCAACTTATCATACTCAGACAAGCTTAGTGTACCACAGACATCTTCAAGTTCTCTTAGTCGAATACTACCCTTAACTATTTCTCGAGCAAGCTTCAATATACGACCTGCTCTATAGCCTAGATTGCACCGTTTTGCTAAAAGCTCCTCATCAAGGGAAGCCAGTTCTCTTGGGCTCGGGAAATTTCCAATCTTAGTGCAGGAGGAAACTCCTTTCCCTCCTAAAGGCTTAAAATCAGGAAAACAACAGCAATCAGCTTTATAGCGATAGGATTTTTGACACGAATCACGATGCTTAAAAAATCCTCCTTTAAATCCTCTTTTTGGCTAAGTTTAAAAAGAAGTAAAACTAACTCGATGCTGCTTTTTTTACTAAACATAATCTTAGAAGTTACTTTTTAATTTTATTAACAAAAAAATTTGCTTCCCAGAAAAGTAATGTTTAAGCCCAACCAAACATGCACTAAGATTCCAGGTTACCTGGGAACAGTATGAAATTTGGACACAACTTTCTTCCAAGTTAGCATTTTCTTCCGTTTCTTTAACCTCTGCATATCTGTACGCTAAGTTAATTGAACATTTGTGAACTCCAGGGTTTTTCTTCGACTCTTTCCCTGAAGGTGTTTTTGGAACAAACTTATTGGTTTCAACTGTTTGACACCCAGAAATAGTTTCATTAGCAGCATTCGCAAGAGATTCATTAGACAACGGAAGTTGTTCCAACTGAAGTTCACAAAGTGCTCTAGCCATACTCAATGTCCTTGACCACCTGCAAAAGAGAAGTTCAACTAACACAAAAGTAGAGAGTAAATACTTACTATTAACTTCTTACTTCGACTTACGTTTGACACCAATTTTCAGAGGGACAATCATTGCAGATCAGGGTTTACTCAATGGCAACTATGTTGAATACAAAAAACGCAAACTACACAAATCAAGCATATTTCGTACACAATACCAAATCGCACTAGACAGTACATTTGCCAAGATCTTAGTTTTTTTATCTCGCCGCAAAGGCTAAACTGATAATTATACTTGTATCAGAATGACAAGAAGCCAAAAGCAGAATCCTTTGACCAAAGAGTGGAAGCTTGGTCTCATTCATCATTTCTGGATGAAAAATTTTGGCACAATTATACGAAACAAAAACCAAAATATGTTACCACCAACTTGTTTATGTTAAGATTTTAGTATTCTGAAGTTCAAAGATTGTCGTAGAAATCGAAGATATACAGGCAGCCAAGATCATATTGCCTTGTGACATTTTTTAACCTATGAGTACTTATTCAATATTTTCTGCATTAGAAGTTATAGAGCTTGATTTCCCTTATTAACAAGTTTCCTTCTTTTCATTTGGAAACTATAGCCAACATAGAATAGTTAGGCAAAGGCATAATTAGCAAAGGCCAACCATATTCTTGAACAAAAGATAAGACTCACTCACTGGCAATTGCAAAGGAGAATGCATTTGACCATGTCCTCAAACAACGTTGGCGACCTGAAAACCCTTCCGAACCCCCTGTTTTTTGCTTCCTCGTGCACTTCCTGAAAATCCCTTATCCTCCGATTCTCTTCGTCCGATAATCTCAACATTCTCCTCACTTGATCCTACAATTGATAACCCAACTAAATATCCCCAAATGCAAACAAGAAACCAACATACAGCTCATAAAAACACATACCAGTGCTAAAGGAAGATATGTAAAAGCAGGCACAACATCTAGAAAGTTCATAAAAAAACTTAAAAGTTAAAAATTTTAAAAATTGCATTGTGGATCAAAAAACTATATGAAACTGCACCAACCATCAACGATGGTGCAGTACGTTATGCACCAAAAATTGTACCCCGACAAATTTTTTTTTTTTGAATTCTCTTAAAGAACTTAAGAAGCAGGAAAGAAGCTTAACCCAACAGTATTAACGTCAAGCACAACACCATGCGTTAAGAATCAAAACTTTCATGAACAATTAAGTACAGGAAAAAAAAGGTCAAAAAAAAAGGGTGCTTACCAGCAAGGAATGTTGGTGTTGAGGGGAGAGAGAGCTTGTGTCAAATACGCAGAGTCGAAGCACGTCAGGGGAGTGAATAGGGTGAGAGATTTGAACCATGAGTGAAGCTTCATGGTCCTCGTGATGGGGATCGAGATTGAGTCGGAGGGGCCGCTGGAGAGTCTTGGACTGTGGGTCCCAGTGGTTGGGGGCCATCATGAATAGCCCGTGGCTGCATACTGCTTTCTCGAGATTGAATGTGGCTGCGGCATCTCCTAGTGGCAACTCCACCACCACGCCGCCGGTAGCACCGGCGGCCGCCGTGTCTTCTGTGTTCATTTTATGGGCCAATGTGTTTTTATTGGATGATCCGTTTCACCGTAATAAAAGGCTCTGACAAGCGCAGATAGAAAAGCAAGTTTTATGAAAATTGACAAAAATAGCACTACATTGGTCTTCGCAACACATTGTTCGAGTACATGTTTCTTTTGTAACTTTCTAGGGGCAGAGATAAATGAGAACAAGGACATGTTTGCTATACATAATTTCTTAGAATAAATTTTATGAAAAAAGCTTAAGTGAAAGCTCTTCCAACAATCAATTGCAGGGAAGTCGAGACAGATTCGAATGGAGTAGAATCGATTTTTAATCAATCGGTTCACTCCACTGCACAAATAAGTATGTTGAAAGAGGCCTATTAGGGCAAACCTTTCTTCTGCAAAACAAAGTCTCAATCTTGGTTCTGATAGTCTCTTCTATTTAAATTCCAAATTTTAAGTTTGCAATCCCAAATCCCCTCCTCTACTCCTATTTAGGCTCTTATACATGTTCAAAAGTAAGCAAATATTATGAGTCTACTTGCAAATTATTTTATTTAAAAAATACAAAATCGATAATAAGTTTGAGAAAAAATTAGTTTCAAAAAATCTACACCACTTGGTCTAAATAGTGCTTTTTTGATACGGTTGAAATTAACTTGACGTGTATGGAATCTATCACCAAATTACTTATTAGTAAAAGAATCTAATACCAAACATGTCATGAAATTTATCTCATTAAGAAAAAAAGTGTATAATGTTGAAAACTTGTTTCTAAAAATTTCTTTCCTAAAATTGCTTGCATTCTCCTTGATTAAATTTTTTAAAATTCTTTATTTATATAGTATAAATTTAGTTTTATACTTGTTATTGATTTTTCTTGTCAAAATCTTTTAAATATGTGTACCTATTTGCTACTGATAATAAATTTCAATTAAAAATATATAATATTTTTATAAAGAAAAAAATAACCATGACAGTGTGTTCAAGGAATATCAATATCCGACATGCGTTGGACACATACATGTTATCATAGTTGACATGTCAGTGCTACAAAGCCTTTTGTTTTATAACTTTTAAATGTTCACAACGCATTTTCCACTCCACCAATGATCTTGCGTACTTGCTGAAAAAACACATCTATAAGTTGCGTACTAAGATGTATAACTGCTTGCGCATTAGAATGTTTCAATTGCAACGGTAAAATTTGCATTCTAAAAAACTCGCTAACAAGACTAATCTTATATCTACTAGGAAGAGTGCAAATTGGGAGCTCGTCATTGTCATTGCTGCTGTTGTGCCAAGAACAGAACCTAACGAAGCCTCTGCTTCCAAGCCGGCTGAATCCAAAACACGAAACCATAAATCTCCCAATTTAGCAACCCCATCTCGTACACCCGCGTAACACGATCATTAAGAGTTTTGTAAACAAGGGCCTCCCTCCTTCGTATCTAACTGCTAATCACACAATAAACAAGGGCCTCCCTCCTTCGTATCTAGGAGCAATTTATGCAATTGCGATCTTATGCGGATGAGGTATTACGGGCACATGTTAGATCGACAGTTATTATAGCATTCAGGAGCAAATTTTTCAGGAGATCTACATATGCTTTAATTGTTGTAAGATTGGTTTCAGGGATGGTTGTAGGAAGATGGTTTGTATCGATGGTTTCACTTAAGGGATTATTTCGGAGGGATAATGTCAACTGCAGTTGGTCTTGATACTAATGATTGCATCTATCTCGTTGTGTATGCAATTGTTCAAAAAGAAAACACACCAGCTTGGTTGGTGGAGATGGGAGAGGTTGGACTTTGATGATGGACAGGTAGAAGTGTCTACAAAATGTCATGGACGAGTTGTTTCCTAAAGCCAAGCATAGATTCTGTGTACAACATATGTACACGAACTTTTTCAATGATGAGATCAAGGGAAAAGTTCTTAAGAATTACTTACGACGTGTTACCAATTCGACCACCTTTGCTACACGAACATTGGATGCAGTGAATTCGTCAACTTAGCAAGGAGATATAAAAATAGCTTATAGAGGGAGGCACCTGCAATAATGGAGCAGATCACATTTCTCTATTCAATGGAATAGCGATATTTTGCTCAATAATTTATGCAAATTGTTCAACAAGACTTTATAGAGTGATGGGGAGATGATTCTAATGATATTTACTTCACTCCAATTAACCTTCATGACTAGGATTCGAAAGCATTAAAATACGATGATGAGGTGTACAAGATGATTGTGTCCAAGGATCATGAAAAAATTACACATGGTTGCTGAGAAATCTCGTGAATTGTGCACTTTTTTGGTGGGCCATGATGGCAAGTTGATTGCAGCTCTGAGATATATGTTGTTGATCTACAAGATAGAACTTGTGCATATAGAGAATGGAAGCTTGCAGGTATACCATGCATGTATAAAATATCACTCCACCGTCATGGACTGTTCTACTTAAGGGAAAAATATAGATATATAGGAGAAAATGAACAAATAAAGAGGTGATAGTACATTCTCAGTGTAGCGCCTGGGAGCCTTCGTCTTGGCTTTCTTCCTTCTTGAGTTAGGTTAATCTTCCTTCATCTTCTAAGATTGAATCTAAGTCTCTTCCAACCTTTTCCTCATATTTTTTGACCTAAAGATTCATCTTATGGCCTCTTCATCGAAACCAAGTACCAAATGGGAGTCTTCTAAGAGAGTTGACATGGTAATGATATGCATCGAGGCTGGTTTGCCTCCATTAATTCCTACTGAAAGGATTATGAAGGCGATGGGAGATCTCCATAGTGCATGCATGATGCATGAGGGTCCCATATGGGGGCCTCGTTGTGGCTGACATGTATAGAAGATAGTGAATTAGAGACTTTTAGGGAGCATTATAGGATCCTTGATACAATCGAGATGTTCGATCCGACCCATGATAAGCGAGCATGTTTTCCCAGGGTAGGGTGCGTGGCTGTGAGCGAGGTAATCCCGAGTGTTGGAATGAAGTTGCCTCTACACCCATTTTTTCGGTTTTTACTTAGGCAACATAACCTAACTTCCACTCAGCTCCTCCCAAATGCAAGGAGCCAATTGACAGGAACTTTTCTTCTCTGGAAGGGGGTCACTCTTAGCGAAGATATGCATCAACACTCGTTTTAGAGCCTTTTCCAACCTCGAGCTTCTAGTGGTGTGGAGGATTTTAACGTATGGTATTCCATGAACCCATGGGATACGCAATCACCCTTCATTCAGTGTACTTCAACCTCAATAAAAATTTGGAAGTCATCTTGGTTCTAGGTGAAGGATAGTTGGCAAACAGTGGACGGTGATGTGGTCCTAGAAATGACTATGTTGACCTAGTACCAAAAGTATAGTAAGTTTCTATTTAACAGGATTCTCTTATTCACTATCTATTTGATAGCCGTTTTATTGAATTGGTTTTTATGTAGTTGGAGTCGATCATTTTCAACTCGACCTATCTGAGTGGGCCATCTTCAAAGCTATTTACGAGCTGCCCATTGAGAAGAGGTCTTTTAAGAACGTGGTTTCTTTTTTATCGTACATTCTTTGATGGACACTAAGGGTAAGTAGCCTTTGCCTTATGAATTATACGTTAGTAAATATTCCAACGTGTTAATACCTCATCCTTTTTTGTAGAACAACACAATCGCAAGGAATATGTCAAAACAAACATGTTCTTCATGAGGCGCTTGGTAGAGATGAAGAAAAAGAAGCCTTTGAGCATTAGCATGTTGACTTACAAGCACCAAAGGGACTAATTGTCCAAGTTGAACCCGCCTCTTTCCCTGAAGAAAAAAAGGTAGGAAAAGGTTGAGCTTCAAGGGAAGAGGCCTCTGAAAAAGAAAATGATGGTGACAAAGAACACTGAACCTCCTTCTCTACCCAAACGTCAAATAACCATTGACGAGTTATTGAAGAAGCCCATTCTGACAATGGACCCCATCTCCTCCATAAAAAAAGTTTATGTTGAGGAACAAGTCGAGAAGGATAGTGGCCTTATTAAGAGAAAGAGGATGAATGAGGCCAATAAAGGAAGGGCTTCTGAAGGAAAAGTCCAGAACTACTTAGGGGGGAAGGTCTGAAGAGATAGCCTCTACAGTGATAGAAATGCTCCACGCCGAGGTCCAAGCGGCTATAAAGATTTACAATAAGTATTGGACTGAAAAGTATTCTACGTTTATCGAGACTTGTGACTTGATTGACATGATTGAAGTTAGCCTCACTCTGCAGGCTCACTCCCAAGGATTATTTCTAACACCGAAATGGATATGAGGAGACTGCAGAGGCTAAATAGGGAATTCGTCTAAAACGCGGCTGATGTGGAGGTTGAAGTGAAGAAGCTGAAGGATGAAGCCTCCAACTTAGATGAGGTTGTTGAGGTTGCTAAGGCTAAGCAGGCCGAGGCTGAGACAAGGTTGGAGCTTCTTCTACTAAAAATGAAGCATCGAAAAAAGAGGTCCACCTTAGCAAGACTGAGGTGAATATGTTGACGAAACGAGTTGAGGATTCCAACAACCTACAAAAGATAGCCTCGTCTGTCTTGGAGGCGGTAAATAAGGAGAAAGGGAAACTGAAGTCTCAAGTCAATGATTTGATTGCTGAAGTTGCTGACATAAAGCGACAATTAGAGGAGGCTGGGAGACAACTGTAACTAAATACATGAAGCACTTCCACAAGACAGATGAGTATAATGGCATTAGGCTATATTGGAGGAATGTTACTTATGAGGAAATATAGAAGAAAGTGGCTCAGTTGCATCCCTAACTGGACTTGGCCTTGATAAAGGAGGAGTTCCTTCCAGACGAGCCAACCACCCTTGTTGGTGATGTCATCAAGGATTCAGTAGAAGAATTGGGTGAAGGCTAGCTGCCTCAACAGGATGACGTTGCCTCGTGAAATTGGGCTCTGCTATTTTTTTTCATTCTTGGCCTTGTATGCAATTCATCTTTCTAATCAGTTGATTTTTATTGTATGGAGAATTTTCTTTTTCTATGACTTATCAAGAGTATACGTCTCTTTAATGGGATTATATTTGCTAATTGCTCAATTTTCATTTGGAGGTGTTTTGTATTAGAATCGAATATCATCATGTTTCAAGCATACCATAAATTAATCAAATATAGTATTAACTAATTGTCCTTCAAGATATTCATTCTAGTTGGAACATTTAAAAGTGGTGTGTGATATTGTTGATCTCTTTAATCAATAAATGCATCTAAGTGGATTATTTTTCGAACTTCAAGTTCGAATTGTCTTTTGCGAGGATCTAGATAATACAATGATGCATTTGTACATTATTTTCAGCTCCTTAATTCCTCATCCTAATGTTGAAAGAATTGCCCAATCAAATTGATAATCTGCAAACCGCGTTGTAAAATATTACCCGTTTGAGATAAATGTAAAAACTACGGATTTATTCTCAACATTATTTACTTTCCATCGTAGTTCATTGTGGTAAATCAATTGTACAACACCATCAAAATAATTAGATGAAAATATTAGGCTATGACCATAAGTCAGATATAATGGGGAAAATTTTGATGTTGGCATGATGCTAATAACATTTCCTAAACAGAAAATATTTTGTTCTCAATAGTAGTGATTAAAAAATTAATTGGATGCGTTTAATAAATGATGGTGTTAAACCATTAATTGTCATCTTAACGAACACTTATTAAAAGGATGAGATTTGGGCGTGCTAATATTAACAAGTCATACTGTCTTGATTGTATAATCTGAAAATTGTGCTCATTATTTAAAATTTGAACAATAATTTTGCAAATGCAATCATCTAGTAAATGTATCAAATTTATTAGATATAAATAATATTTAGATGGTTAATATAGAGGGTGACAGGGTCCCATATATCTCCCTAATTAATTTTCAAAAATAAAGTGAATTCACTCCTTAATTTAGCTAGTGCAATCAATGACCAATTTTCATGAACAAACATAATATAAGAATTCATTTGAGTGAAGAATCTCTTGTTCTACGTTGAATGTTTGAATTCTCAATTTCGCATCTTAGTGATCCACTGTGGTCTAATTGATCATGTCAAAATATAAAATTTCGTCTCAATATAATATTCATTGCAGGGGATATCTTTAAAACTAAGTAAATTTCTTTTTAATTTGTTAGAATAAAATGCATCATCGATTAGTTTTGCATTGTTTGATAAAATAATACTAGCTCTTTTAGAGACTTCAACAATATTCGATGCAAATGATATTGTATTAATATTATTTTCTATTAATGTTAAATCCAAAAAAATACTTTTTATCTTAAAACATTGTGTGCATGGTTGCACTACTAAACATGTATCTTGATAATCCATCTTAAATCTTACTAGTATTTCAAGATTTATGCTTTTTCAAAATCAATAATATAATATTTTTCCGAAATATTGAAATGTTGAATGTTATGCTCTTCAGGAGCGATAAATTAATATATTTTCTTAAGTATTAATAAAATAAAAAATTACTTTCATTTAAAAATTATAACCCGGTATTGAGTAATTTAATTTGTGTTTTCTGAGGAACAAAACGAGATATATGTTCTTTTAGACGTATGCTATTTCAAGAACACGTTATATTTTATTATTGCTTCTTTAAGAGCAATAGATAAATATTCTTCTGAAATGTTGAGAATTATATTTCACGCTCTTCATGAACAATAACACATCATTATAATAAATTATACAATGATTTACTTTTCAAAAGTAAAAACGTAATTTATGTTAGATCTATGTTATTATGCTCCTCATGAGCAATTAACATTGTTTTAAAATATTAATAACGTTATACTACTTCAAGAGCACCTACAAACTATTATTTAGAAACATTAACTTTTCAAGAATATATTTTCTAGTAAAAACTTATATTTGCAGGCTTATACTTCTTTAGGAACAACGACACAATAGATTATCAATCTACAGGTAAAAAGATTCGAAATCAATAATAATATATATGTTAAATGAACATAAAGAAGATTAATGTGAAGATTACATCTAAAAGGCACAAATCATAGATTAAAACAATTGTTGAAAAGAGGATATGCAATTATAAATTGAATAATTATAGAGATGCAATTACGTCTAAACCTTTCAGTTTTTAACATTTTCACTCTTAATTACACATTTGATTGTGCAAATCATCTTTTTTAATCAATTTTCATCCAATTTCTCAATTAAAATTTGTGAAAAGATGAATATGCCCTCATAATTAAATAAATAAAAAATTAAATAACTATAGAGATGCAAATATAAATTGAATAATTATAAATATGCAATTATGTCTAAACCTTTTATTTTTTAGCATTTTCACTCTTAATTACACATTTGATTGCACAAACCATATTTTCTATCCATTTTCATTCAATTTCTCAATAAAAATTTGTGAAATATTGAATATACTCTCATATTTAAATAAAAAAGAAATTTAATTTTTTTTTTGTAAATTTCTAATTTTTTTAATAATTCATTTGGAACTCGTTTATAATTTTAAGTTTTTTTATTTCTAATTTTTTAATAATTTATTTGGGACTCGTTGTTTGAAATATTTTTTTGAAAAAATAATTTCTAATTTTTTTATAATTTATTTGAGACTCATTTGCATTTTTTAAAAAAAAAAAATTCTAATTTTTTTAATAATTTATTTGGGATTCATTTGCACTTTTTAAATTTTTTTAATAATTTATTTGGGACTCGTTTGAATTTTTTAAAAAATTGGGACTATAGTTACAATTAATTTTTTATTTTTAATTTTAATTTAAATATGTAGGTATATTCGTCATTTCACGGGTTTTTATTGAGAAATTGGATGTAAATGGATAGAAATAATGATTTGCGCAATCAAATGTGTAATTAAGGGTAAAAATGTCCAAAAATGAAAGGTAGAGACGTATTCGCAATAATAGTGAAATGTAAGAACATTATGTGTTAATTACCCTTTTAATAATTTATTTAGAACTCGTTTGCACTTTTTTTAAAAATTTGAGGTATGATTGTAATTAGCTTTTTTTTTTTTATTTAAACAGAATGATATATTCATCATTTCACAATTTTTAATTTAAAAAAATAGATAAAAATAATATTTTACACAATAAAAGATAAAAATAAATGTGAAAGTGTCAACAAATAAAAGGTAAAAACTTTTTTCAGAGTAAAATAACGAAAGGTAAGGACCTCACGTATTAATTACCCTTTTATCTCCTTCAAAGTTGCCGCCCGTATAGATCTTGCACGTGTACACGCAATATAAGGGCCAAAAAGAACAATTCTGCCAGAATTAGAAAATATATATATATAAAAAAAATAAAAAGCACCAAATTGAGCAAGAAATCAAACCATTCTAGGGCTTAGTTATTCTCTTAGTCATTCCCGCTATTTCCTCTCTCTCTCTGTCTCCCTCCTCAGATTTTCACTCAACACATATATTAACACACAGACAAACCTATATTTTTATCCGAATTTTAATTTATTATTTTGTAGCTATTGAGGAGCCATGAAGAGGAAACCCTAGCGCTTTAAAACCCTGATTTGGCTAAATTGTGTTCAATTCTGTGAGAACAGGCGTTAATTTTGGGGGATTTTTGTTGGTTTTCTAAATTAGTGTAGAGAAGATTGGGAAATGGAGGGAGTTCCGCATCCGATACCGAGAACTGTAGACGAAGTCTTCAACGATTTCAAAGGACGTCGAGCTGGTCTCATCAAAGCCCTCACAATTGGTATATCTTTTTAAGGACCTTTTTATTTTTATTTTTTGTAAATTAGCACTGTTTTAATGTATGTGTGTGGTATGTTACTAATTTTTATGGATTATTTTTCTGCATGTAATTACGTGTCTATACATATAGGATATCCATACACGAATTTATGCCTCTCTATTATTCTCTGTTGTTGCAGATGTTGAGAAGTTTTATCAGCAGTGTGATCCTGGTAAGTTCGCGGTGGTTTGTTTTTTCTGCAGAAAAAGTTGGGTGCATATATATTCCATTTTATCGCTTCTTTGATAATCACTGTTGTGAATTATAGCGTTCATTGAAGATTTTAACTTTGATCATTATCTACTCATTCTATACATAGTTTTTTGTGCTTTTATTGTTTTTCCTTGCTATTTGTTTCCAGGTTGGAAACCCGTAGGCTATGTTAAGTGGAGTCTGAATCTTTTGCAAAGTTTCGGTGGAGTTGTCTGCTTTAAATTTCA
>CAIGRQ010135717.1:0-19378 GCA_903798375.1 Fraxinus sp. D2006-0159 | reverse complement strand
AAACCAACCTTGTTAGTAACTAGTAAGCATGAAATGCACAAAAAACAAAGAGTTGGCACTGTTTGATATCCATTATATAAAAATTCATTTATTTCTCAAATTCATTTTCAATCACATTTTTATAATAAAATATTTTGCATGTAAATTCAATTTTTTTTGCTACTACTTTTGACAACACTCCAAAAATTTACTATTGCAAAACTCAATTTCAACAAAAATAAAAATAAAAATAAAAAATAATATGGGGCTCAAAAACATAATGCAGAAAAAGTTTGTTCTAAGAAAAATTACAGAAGGCGTAACAATTTGAAACCTTAAATATTTTGACTGTATTTTAACCTTTTAAACCACTTCTAATTCAAATGTACGAGGTTATGTAAATTTTAAGACTAGCTAGAGTTTTGCAATATTAGATATCAATTGATCCTTGTTAGGCACTTATTTATAATCGGTTAAACCAAATTTTATTTACATATTTCGTGAGATCCACTAACACTATACACCACTAATTTCTATCTTTTTATAATTGTATGTTCATTTGTTAAAGGTTGCTAGCTAAATTACATTAAAAAGCATTAATTTATTATTGTTTATGTGCATGCTTCGTGTGCGATATTTTTTTATTTAATAATGTCTAGTACTGTATAATTTCTTATATAGAACTTGTCATCTATAATTCAAGAATTAATTTTAATCAATGATGGATTCAATTATTAATTTTATTGAATGATGCTATCTATTGCAAATTTAGGGTGTAAGGTCATTCTCAATGTTCATATATAGTACTAAGTACATCCTTAAAAGAATATTTTATTATAAAGTTGTTCAGATTTCATTTATGTTATCTCAATTGTTCCCTTTCAATAATTCTAAATGAGAAAAAAAAAAAGTTTGATAAATGAGCTTGAGAAAAAGGAAAAATAAAATCAGTCTTACTAGCACACCAACTTCCTTAGGAAGGTACCAAACAAAAGGTTGGAAACTTAAATGCTGAAAAAGTTGATTCTCATAAATGGGCCGTTTGGTACCGATTAAAATCCAATTAAAATTGAAAATATAATTGTTATTGGATCTCACTTGTCTAATAAAAGTCAACAATAACGACTAGTTTTTTCAATTTTAATCCGATTTTAACCTCTTATGGGCCGTTTGGTACCGATGAAAATCCAATTAAAATTGAAAATATAATCGTTATTGGATCTCACTTGTCTAATAAAAGTCAACAATAACGACTAGTTTTTCAATTTTAATCCGATTTTAACCTCTACCAAATGGGCTCAAAATATACAAAAGGTAGAAAAGTTTGAAATCATTAGTTTATAACCTGTTTGACAACCATAAATTTATTTTATGACTTGCTACGAAAACATTTTGAACTATATATTCATAAAATAAAATATTCTACACGTATACCAAATTTTTTTTCTTACTTTTTAACCACATACTCCTAAAAACACTATTCAAAACTCTTTTTTTTTTTTTTAAATATAATGGTCGTCAAACAAGCTCTTAATCTTTTGATTTTTATATAGGCTCCAAATTCAAATGTATGATGGAATTTTCAATTTTAGATATCAATTTTGCTCGTTTGGCACATGTTTATAATCAATAATTCACTTTTTATTCATATATTTTGTTATATCTACAAATACAATTCAATTATGCTAATTTCTATCTATTTATAATTATAGTTCCGTTTATTAAAGGTTGCTAGCTAAATTACACGGGAAACCTTAATTTACTATTTCTATGTGCATATTTCATGGGTAATATTTTATTTTTATTTAATGATTTCTTGTACTTAGTAATTTATTATATAAACCAGGTCATTTACAATTCGATAATTAAATTCACCTAAAAGAATTATGGATTCAATTATTAATTTTATTAAATGATGTTATCATTTGCAAATTTAGGGTGTAATGTCTTAGTCAATGTTATGTATGATTCCAAACACATCCTTAAAACAATATTTATTACGAAGACGTTAAGATTTCATTATGTTGTCACAATTGTTTCTCTTTCAATAATTGGAAATGCATAAAATTGACAAATGAACTTGAGAAAAAGGAAAAATAAAAATTAGTCTTCCTCGTCAATAAGCATGAAACTCACCAAAACAAAAAGTTGAAAAGTACAAAAAGGGGAAAAGTTTGAAACCATCGTAGTATTAACTGTAGTTTAACCTTTTGATTTCTGTGACCTCTCCCAATTCAAAATTTCAAATGTAGCCTAACCTTATATTTTGTAACTTTTAAGATCACCAAAGTTTTGAGTTTTGCAATAGTAGATTTCAATTTAGCCTTTGTTACTTGCTTATAATCGGTTAAATAATTTTTTTTTTTCATTTATTTCGTGAGATCTACAAGTACTACTAAATTATTCATCATTTATTTTTATCAATTTACAATTTCAAATAAGTTTATTAAAGGTTGCAGATTAAGTTACATGGAAACTCTTAATTAATATTTCTATGTGCATCTTTCGTGCAAAGTATTTTCTTTTTTATTAATAATGTCTAATACTCTATAATCTATTATATAGAACATGTCATACATAATTCGAGAATTAAATTTACACGGAAGAATTATGGATTCAATTATTAGTTATATTGAATGACGATATCTATTTCAAATTTAGGGTGTAATGTCTTAGTCGATGTTCAAGTATGGTACTAAATACATTTTTAAAAGAATATTTTATTACAAAGATATTTAGATTTTATTTATGTTAGTCACATTTGTTCCTCTTTCAATAATTCGAAATGTTTAAAATTATAAATGAACTTGAGAAAAAATAAAAAAATAAAAATCAGTCTTCTTTGCATACCACAACCTCATTAGTAAGCTTGAGACGCACCTGAAAAAAAAAAACTTTGAAACTTAAAATGCCGAAAATTTGGGTTATCACAAGGGTAATTATCACAAAATGTCCATACATTTCAAGTTCATTGTGGAAAACATTCTTATCTTTCATTTTTTGATATTTCGCCCTTATTTCCACCTTTGTTTGCGAAAAACCTCATTCCGTCCACTATCCGCCATTTCCTCCGTTAATTAAATACAAAAATATTGTTTTCTTTTAAGACAACAAGGGTAAAATAGTCATAATCCATTCAACCCCTTTATCCCGGTCTTCAAACTAGACCATAAGTAATAGTAACATGAATATGAAAATACTTAAATCAT
Source organism: Fraxinus sp. D2006-0159 (assembly GCA_903798375.1). Classification (NCBI taxonomy): domain Eukaryota; kingdom Viridiplantae; phylum Streptophyta; class Magnoliopsida; order Lamiales; family Oleaceae; genus Fraxinus; species Fraxinus sp. D2006-0159. Next base: position 16,190 of record CAIGRQ010135717.1, on the reverse strand, counting down.
TACATTAAATAAAGAAAAAATGTCGTAAATAACATTATATTTCACAACTATGGATGTTGTCATGTTGGGTTACTGGAAAAACTTAGATTTAAAAAGATATATATATTGAATAGATGGTCAAAGATATATAATGTATGTTCATTTCCAATTTATGCTTATTAGGGGGTAACAAAGGGGTAAATTGAGAAGAACAAGTGTAAATGGTTGCTGTAAAGTACATATTAGATTTCAATGGTGAATGACCAATTTTGGCTCAATGGTGAAGATGAACTAGTCCTGTTCATAACAACTTTCAAATGTTTGGGTTCATCAACTTGTGAAGACCAAGGATGCAATGGCAATGCATATGATTGCATTCGGGCTACGACATATATTTTCACATCTGGATGCTCATCCATATTCCGCATTTCCTTAGTATCCTCTTCACTCTCCAATCTCTTCAACTCCTTCCCTAAACTCATTTTTTGCTTTTTATAGTAAAACTCCTAACTCCCTTTCATCACAAGTTCCGTGTAAAAATTTATAAAAAAATTTCTCTAGTGCACCATTGACCATGAAAGAAGTCGACAAAAAGAACGAATCCCCCTTCGTATGCCACGTTGTTTGGCTTATCATAAAATTGGCATCTATAATGTACTTCGACGGTGAAATATTGAGAATTACCACTTGCATGAAATAGTATAAAGTTCACATCAACACTGAAATGGACACCGAATTCATGCCAAAGTAAAATATGTATAGTGACAGAGAAACACCGAATGCACCATACTAAAATGGACATAAATTGGGGGATTGCATAATGAAATTGTGTGAATGCACAGTGAAAATAGATGAGTTCACACAAAATTTAGAGAATGAACACATACCATAACTGGGTCAATCGTCGTTAGGATTTCTTAAAAACGGAAGAAATATGTTGCTCCTCGAAGGTCTGTGTAACAATAGACATATCAAAACTCCACACGGACTCTCAATCATGCCAAAAACCAAAATACGAAATAGAAAACGAAAATACCCAACACGTAATGCTTCTTACCTTTGCGCGGTAGAAAAACCCTCAATGCGTGCTTCCACTGTGCACCCATGAGATGAGATGAGAGCATATGAGAGGAGAAATGAGGAACGGTTGTAGAAATGGAAGAAGGATGGGGATTTTTGAAGAAGCAAACTGTGATGGAACCTTCGCGCATAAGAGTAGTTGAGGGGGTTGAATGTGTTAGGACTATTTTACCCTTGTCGATTTAAAAGAAAACAACATTTTTGTATTTAATTAACAGAGTAACTGACGGATAGTGGACAGAAGTACGTTTTTCGCAAAGAAATGTGAAAATAAGGGTAACAATGCCAAAAAATGAAAGTTATAGACATTTTGTGCTAATTACCCTTATCATGAAAGGTACAAAAGGCTGGAAATTCAAACCATCGCATTGACGTAGTTTAACCTTCTATTTTTGTAATTGATGTATGATGTTCTGTAACTTCTAAGATCACTAAAGTTTTGCAATATTAGATATTATCTTAGCCTTTGTTTGGCACCCGTTTATAATTGATCAAACTATTTTTCATTCATATATTTCATTATCAACCATCTATTTCTATCTGTTTATAAATATTTATCCATAATAAAAGAATATTTTATTACAAAGTAACTTTTCTATCTTTAAAATTTGGTTGCGACATGTGCATATTTATCTATAGAGACTAAGTTCAGCAAAAAAAAAAAAAAAAAAAAAAAAGTATTAAATATTTGTGCCTTTGCAAAAATACGGCTCTTAGTTAAATAATTATTACACAAGACAATCTCTTTTTAAAGAAAATTGCATAATTACCCTACGCACTTTGTTTTGTATGATAGTTTCTCATTTTACCATTTCAAGACTTTTTATTGTTTAGGGTACGTTTGGAAGGGTCTTTGAAATGTCCAAAGTTACTTAAAACGCCTTCATTGCGTGTTTCCCTCTCCGTCTACATATACCATTACTCCCCCGTCTCCCNATTTTACCATTTCAAGACTTTTTATTGTTTAGGGTACGTTTGGAAGGGTCTTTGAAATGTCCAAAGTTACTTAAAACGCCTTCATTGCGTGTTTCCCTCTCCGTCTACATATACCATTACTCCCCCGTCTCCCTTTCTTCTTCTTCTTCATCTCCATTTTCTCTTTTTCTCTCTCTAGAATATTAAGAGAATGAGTTGCAATGGTTGCCGAGTCCTTCGCAAAGGTTGCAGTGGTGACTGCACTCTCAGGCCTTGCCTTCAATGGATCAAAAGCGCTGAATCTCAAGCTAACGCCACTCTCTTCCTTGCCAAATTCTACGGCCGCACCGGACTTATTAATCTCATCGATTCCGGCCCTGCTAATCTCCGCCCAGGTACATATATGTAAACCCACAACAAGGGCTGATCAAATAACGCTGTTATGTTGTGTTGAAAATTTGTTAAAAAGTTTTTTTATTTTTTTTGGTTTGATTTGTCTGCGCAGCGATTTTTAGGTCGCTGTTGTATGAAGCTTGTGGGAGGATCATCAATCCGATATACGGATCTGTGGGATTGATGTGGTCGGGGAATTGGCAGCAGTGCCAGGCGGCGGTGGAGGCGGTGCTCAAAGGCGCTCCGTTAGTGCAAGTTTCTGATACTGATGAGTCCAGTGCAACACAAGCTCGCTCCATCACGCCTCTACAGGGCTTTGACATTCGCCACCTCTCAAAGAACACCGCTACCCCCGAACCCATCCACCGTGTTAGGACCCGTAAACACTCCACGGTGGAAATCAACAATACCCTACACTCGGTGGCGGCGGCCGCCGAGTTGATGAACGAGACGGAAGATAAATTTACCATCTCAGGATGGGATTGCGGTGAAGATAAAAATGCTTTTGTGCATCAGTTGAAGAGAGCCCCTAGTCACAACTCTTACTCTGTTGAAACAGTAGAACCCTCAATGCTGAACCCGAGTACGAGCTTTAAACCGGAGCCCCATCACACTGAAAACAATGATGTTGGATTGGAGTTGACTCTGGGGTTCAACTCAGTGCTGTGCAATCATCTGTCCACAGTGAGAGAGCTCTCAGACAGTGAAGTATGATAAGAAAGCTTCAAACTAAGTTTTTCTCTCTAGGGCATAACGTCCTTTTCCATTTTTCTTTTCTTAATGGAAGATCTTATTTTCAGTACTTTCATTTCTGTATTTCTTTTTCTTTTATAGAAAAATTAGAGAAGTAATATTTTGTATATATAAATGTTGCCAACCTGTCATTTCTTCTTCTTTTTATGATTTCTATATGGTCTGAACAAATCAAGAAACAGTGCAAAACTTTCATCTCCAACATTTCTGCAATTAAAGAAATGGTGAACTATTTTCTAATATAAATTTGTTATTGTGATGATAAAAGGAATTTAAAAATAATAAATACAGATGATTCCATAGATATAAATAATATGCCAAATCCAGACTGGAACAGAATTCGGGGCTCCAATCTGTTTGGTAGAAAATGGTGAAATAAGTGAGGTGAGAGCACAGAAAAATGTTGGCAGTCTGTTGCGGCGTCTTTCGACACATGCCGTGCATGCAAATAGGAGTTGCCAAGTTTCTAACCTTTTTTTTTTTTTTAAGAAAATAAATTACAGTCTTCGGACGGTTCTATATATCCTCCAGCTAAATGCATGTGCAATGAAAAACTTAATCCTGTCCAGAGATGGGGGATTACACAATAAAAGATCAAGAAGTTGCACTTCATTAGTAATACACACTGCTACCATATACCCATTGTAAAATCTTTCTAGCTTTTAATTGAAGGGACTGTCGTGAAATTATTATTGTACCTCAAGTTCGAAATAGCAATAGTTTTGTCAGTCAGCATAAATGTGTCCAAAAGCCTTCCCCATAGAAGTGGCAAAATGGTCGAATAGCTCATCAACTCAGCTCTTTGAAGCTCTGCCTATGGACGGCTCGAACTCTTTTCCAAAGAGGCCTGAGCACAAGCCAAGTAGAGTCTCATATGGGGAGTCGAGCAAGACTGGGCTTGTCGATCTCGTGAGCGGCTCATGGGTACAACCCACGAGCTTAAAGTTCATGAGCCCACAAGCCGAGCGGCTCGTGGGTACATAGGTCGAGCCGAGCTCGGTCCGGCCCGTTGTCATCACTAATTCTTGACCTTGTTTGATGATGGTCATTATTTAGGAAAAATAATATTTTGAATAGTGATTTTTAGTAGAATGTATAGTTAAAAAGTATGAAAAATTGTAGTATTGGTCTCTAACCTTTTCAATTTTTTTTGCAGACTTTACCATAACCTTTAATTTGACCACATTATGAATTATTTCTACAAGGGTAAAATTGTAACTTTATTTTTTCCCATATAATTAAAATAATTAAATAGAAAATAGAAAACCATTATCATCTTCAATTTTTTGCAGACTTTACCATAACCTTCAATTTGACCACATTATGAATTATTTCTACGAGGGTAAAATTGTAACTTTATTTTTTTTTCCATATAATTAAAATAATTAAATAAAAAATAGAAAACCATCATCATCATCTTCCACCCACCCCCATTCCTATCCAAACCCACCTTACGCCTACGCCTACACCTACCCAAAAACCAAACTCTGCTACCCATCGTCTCCACCTCGCCGACGCCACCGACCCTCCGCTACTATCTTCTTCATTGCCAATGGAACCCAAATGAAAATTTAAACTCAAAATCGAACTCTATAATTTGGAAAACGGATTCATCTCAACCTACAACCTTACCACTACCAGGCCGACGATGAGGGTATCTAGTTTTTCACCATCAAAATCAGAGCCTAAATAAGTTTAGGCAATGAAACAACCAAACCACCGCCATCAGCAAGCTGAATGCATTTCAGAATTGGGAACAAGCGTCACTATTCACGAAAATATATTTCGAATTACCACTGCAAAAGTATGGTTTGTTAACAAGTAATAAAGTAAATTTTGAGTTCAAGTATCATCCCATAAAGATTGATTAATTCAATTTTAATTATCATAACCTTAACCGAAACAAGAATAATATGATGTATTTGTTTGTGACAAAATTATAAATAACTTATGCAATTATGAGTAAATTAACTAAAATAAATGCAAATTGATGTATTTAATAGATGACAAACACATTATGCCCCCGAATTTCCATGCAATAATCATTTTTAACCTTAGTTCTACACTTAGACAACACGATTGACTTTTGATGAATCGATATTCCTATTTTATTTAACAATATCTCTCGAGTAATGTTAAACATACTCTCATAATACTGGGCTAATATACAAATACTAGGATGTAAACATACAAAAGTGCATGAGTTTTTATGAAAACTTTCGAATTCATAAAATATGCCACTACATTTACACGACTACAGTACACAATAATTGTGGAGAAACGAAAATCATATAAATTATTCAATATCCAAAAACGTTTTTCAATGTCAGGTATGTAAAACTAAAAATTAAAAATTTTTATTACATGGTTCGTCGTTCTCCGAACACAAAGAAACCTAACCTAACATGTTATGAAGAAGGAAATAAAAAAATATAAAGGTTATTCATCACTCGAAATTTTTTTAATTCAATCTTAAACTCCTTGGATTTGATCTTGATTTATTCTTTCCCTCCTTTTTCAATTCATTCTCCCCACCCTAATTATGTTTTGAGAGTTGGTATTTATATTCCTTCTAAAGATTTCCAAAAGATCTCCAAAATTGGTGCATATCATGGCCCAAACGAAAGTTTCCTTGTTGGAATTGAATTTTGAAAAAAAATATATTTTTTTTTTACTTGGCCTAGGCGGGTGCCCAATAGCAAATGGGGCGGCCTCCCAGGCATACCAGATAGCCCTTGTAATTGAAGTTTAGGGTTGGGCGATCCCCCGACTTATATAACTGGGCGATTGCCAAATTATAAAAACTTAAAAAAAAAACTCCGTTTAACTATTTTTTAATTCTTTCTTCCATCTTGATCCTTCACATTAAGTTACTTCAATTTAGTACTTCAACTTTTACTCATATGCATATTAGTTCCAAACTTCCATTCATTGGCCAATTGATCCTTCTTTCATTTCCAATTATTTAGAAACAAGTCCAAAACTGAAATAAGATAAATTAACCCAAGTTAAGTAAAATTCAATACTAAAACGATACAAAAACTTAGTAATATAGCCCAAATAAGTGCACAAAAATGCACTTATCAAACACCCTCAAAGTAAAACCTTTTGTTCGTCCTCCAACAAAACAAAACTTGTGAGTAACCTATATCACTAACCTAAACAAATCTCCAATAACAAATTCAACATTAAACGGCTTACCATATGTCTCAGGTTCGAATTTAAACAACACTTTAGAAAAATTCAAACAATATCAAAAATAAATTTTTACTTATCCGATGCTCGACTTAACGTGTCTATGATTAGCTAATATTGAACTCATACCTATACTAGAACACAACCAATCAAGTGTTGTTGATTTAATCATAATCTCAATCATCGCGTGGTCATTTCTTCATCACACCTCTCATGCAAAATCTGTAATCCCATACCTAGGTGGTCCATTTTTTTCCTCATACCTCTCGTGTACATTCACTCCTTATGCTTTTCTCTCCAATCCCAAGATATTTTTGCATATGTGGGCTTCTAATGATCATTAAAATGCATTTTTCCACACAAAGTGATCATAATTTAGATACTTGTAAACTTAAAAGAGAGATGGTAAGAATTTCTTAAGGTTACACCTTCGGTCTCTAGAGTTAAAATCTCAAAGTCTTTATCGAGCACTTCTCACTTTTGATAATCTAAATTCATCTTTCTTTCTTTCACTATGAATATATACTTTGGTATTTGCTCTCTCTCTCTCTCTCTCTCTCTCTCTCTTTCCCTCTTTGACTCTTATGTGTAAGACTTCTCTCCATTAAAATTTCTAAATGACCCATGTAATGAACTTTAGGTCGATAATTCCCAAGTAAGATAGGGCCCCAAGTTTTAAATACCCTAATAGGCTTAATAATTCGAATCACAAAGGCTACGAAGAGAAGTGTAAGATGTATCACATTTTCTTTTGATATAAGATTCGAATTTTAACATTAGTTAGCACCCACTCTAAATTCCTTAACCCAGACTCCTTCAACCAAAGATCTGATCTAAGAACTCCAAACCATCAAACTTTTTTAGCACAAGCACTAACCTTCCCATCTCCAATTGCTTTTTAGCAATTTGGTTTCTATATAAAGAATTTGGGGATTTTATTCAAACTTAGTTCAACACATCAATAATTAAATCCACATAATCAAGTCATGCTCTAACATAAGTGATAAGTCAATGTCGGCTATATGCTCAAGTAAACAGGTCTAATATGGATAAACACTCAAGTGAAATCATAAGATACGATGTTGTATAGTCTTCAAGCCTTTATTCACAAAAATCCCGCCTATTAGTCTTTGGTCGTTCGGGTCAGTAAGGAATGCCCACGCCTTAAGTAAAGTTCGCTTCAGCATTATGCACTTTTTCTATTCAGTAAAGCGTGCCCACTCTTTAAGTAAAGTTCGCTTTTTAGCATTGTGCACTTTTTCTTTTTCTTTTTCTTTCCGGCACTTGACCCTAACATGAAACTCATCTCTTGGCTTGTCAACTCCGTCTATGTTAACTTCATGGCCCGAGCACTTGATTGTATGGCTCCCTCACCTCGATTCGAACCTCGACTCGTCCCCGAACCCGACTTTGACTCATTCTCAATACACTTCGATTCTCGCTTGATGCCTGATTTGGATGACATCAAGAAGTCTTAAGGTTCGAATATGGAACGAGAAGAAAATAGTCACCGCAATTTCGCTAGCCTATCATCCAGCTAACGCTCAAGCGGTAAAAACAAAAATTGCGTTACTTGATTGTCGCTTGGACCTCACTCGAGCGGCAGTGTATGCCAAGAAAACTTAATTTACATTTTCAAGGTTTTTATTCGGTCCACACTACCTAAAACCTCTACACTATATATATATATATATATATACACACACACACACACCTCCATTCTAAAAGATGGGTTGAACATTGAGAGAAACAAGAGATTACTTCCTACATATCATTCTAATACTTCAATCTTCCTTTCGATTTCTTCATAGCATTGAAAAACATCAACAAACCATAAACCAAAGACCAAAACACATACTTCCATAATATCTATAAGAGTACTGAAGATCAAGGAAGGTGACTCGAGTTCTGGTTGTTAGAGAATGAGGAGTTTTCGTTGATCCACATGAGATAGACAAATTCAGAAGGTAGGGAATTGGTACAGGAACACGCAATCCAGGAGAACTTTGGTGATTACAGTCAGGAGGTCGAAAAGTATTGGAGTTAGTCGAGTCGATAGTACTGTAAGTTGATTCGTTTATATATAGTGGATTTTTACTGGCTTGGACCCAGTGTTTTTACCCAGTTACGAATTTTCTCCGCCAATAATTTTCAAGTGTTATTTATTTTTCAGTAATTTATTAATTGTGGTAATTCCACATGGGATAGTTGAGCATGTGAATTCATCTGGATTAGTTAATAACTTTGACTTGTTGCATTTATTAATTGATAAATTTAAATTCTACACAAACACCTATTCACCCCCACCTCTAGGTGTTAGTTGGGTCGAACTTTGTTATTTCGCATATGTTTGGAGAGATCCTACAAGCTCTTCAATCTTAATTGCATCTTAGTCCTTGCTTTCCTCAATAGAGTAACCTTAGGTCTTAAATCTCTCAGTAGGGATCTCATAACCTTTCTCACAATCTTAGTATCGGGAATTCGCTCACCTAAGTTAAAACTAGAGCTGACTTTATTATTCAATGCGGCATATAAACCATTAACACACGCATTATCTTTCATCCTAATTTCCTCAAAGTTAGTCAACATCTGCAACATAGAGTTTTTAACAATTTTAATTCCCTCATATATGGTTCTTAATATATCCCAAGCCTCTTTTGTAATTTTACACATGGACACTCTTTTAAAATCTTCATGCAAAATAGCCATAAAGATGGCATGTATTCGTTTAATATTTCAATTACACTCATCCAAATCATTCTTTAGACCAAGTGGAAACATCGATAAGGGTAACTACACATGTAACAGATATAGAAGGGACAGTCCAATCTTTTTGTACACTAATCCAAATCCGTTCATCCATTGACTTAAGAAATGCTCTCATTTTAACTATCAAGCAGACATAATTACTACCATCAAAATAAGGAGGAACGGAAATTAAATGACCCATCTAAACAAATATAGGGTCAATGATCAAATTAGGCTCTGATACTACTTTTTATGAACTATTTAGACCCAAATATGCAAAATTAATCAATAACAAGCAACAAGCCACTTAATTATTGTTTCTAAATGATTAATTTTATTAATCCATTTAAACCCTAATTAAACAATCCCATAAATATTTAGACCAAAAGCAATAAATTAGTAAATAACACCATTTATGATTATGGAGGAAAATCCCTTGAAGATCTCTTTACAAGAATAAAAAACTTTTAGGCAAACTTGCTACTAAAATTCGCTAGAAAAATTAACTTGCAATTAATCCAAATATTGCTAAACCTTAGCTAACTATGGCCCCCTAACTTATAAATCACCAAGGAACTCCTTTGGTTGTTCGACATGCACTTCTCAGCAACTTTGAGCTACTTTTCTCTTCACTGGATCACCAAAAACGAACTCGTTTCGGAGCACTTGAACTCCTAGTGCCTCTTCTCCAATTTCAAGACTTTGAATGCTTATAGGTGAATGTAGGATTTTCAATGTTTTGATTTGGGGTTGTGGCAAGACATATACGCATATAGATTTGATCATCAAAGGATGTTCTTAATAAATGTAAGGCTCAACCTATAGATATTTGGGATGAATTATGAATAAGTGATCTTTGGGTTGAATCAAGAAATCGATGATTGTGTTTGGATCTTCAACAATGTGATCTCTAATGTAAAATAATGGTTCAACACACATTTGGATGAAGTATGGCATATATATTTATTTTTTCATGTATATTTATATGTATATAATTGAGCAAATGGCACACTGTTCGAGTGTCAGTGCTCTTGTTTTGAACGATTGAGCATCAACTAGGTGCACAACGAGCGGTTGAGAGTCCGAATCTTGATCTACTTGTTGAAGTCCTTTTCTTGGTCTTCTTCTTGGATTTCTTCACCTTCTTTTAAGACATTATCAACCAAAACGATTTTCACTATAATTACAACTCTACAACTCCAATTTTGACTTTAATTACAACCCAACTAACCCATGATTTTGAATACGGAAAGTTTCAATTACAAATTTAGAAATTTGTAATTTGCTAATTACAAATTTGACCTAACATGAATGATTGCCCCCCAACAACCACGAGTATTCCACAAAAGATGTAAAACACTTCATGAGTTTTGGAAACATTTGTAGACCACATTAGTGTTTTGTTGGTGAAATGGATAGCTATAATAGTCATCGACTCATCGACCTACTTATCCTAATTAAATAATGTACTTTGTGGGTTTACCGCCACATTCTTCATTGTCGATTTGAAAACTCATTATTTCAAAATTTATTTTTCTTAAAACTCATGTCAACTATACATTTTTCAAGGTATTTTGCACATAAACTAAATTTTTTTCATACTTTTTAACCACACATTTTTCAACAATTAATTATTACAAAACTCATTTTATCAAATAATGTCCATCAAACATGGCCTTATTAACCACCAAAGGAAATAGTACTAAGAGAAAATAGGCTTGATTTCTAAAAGAATTTTTAACAATATAGTAATAAAAAAATATAAAAAGTATATAGACGTGGTGTGAATAAAATATCTCTCGGGTTGTGTAAGATGTTTTATTTTAAAACTCTATATTTTGGATTGTATACAAAGTCTTCATTAATATAAATATGTCAATTATTTAAATATTTATTTGTTGCCATGTTTGTAAAAGTTTATGTTTAAGAACCTCGTGATAGTTAATTGTTTAGAGTCTTAAAGTTTTCATTTCGTAATGTAATGGACCTATAGTACAAGATTCATATTCTACCATCTGTGAGCACTTCGAGATGAAATTTGATTGCATCGAGCACTGTATTTTAACTCTTCTTAAATCAGATACAACCCCACTCAAATGGTTATCAGTTATTTTTATACAAAATTACCTTATTTCATCAATTGAAATAAAATTTAAAAATATCATAATATGACTGATGACAAATTAGTAATTCGTAAGTCGACACAACACCACAGATGACGTTAACATGTTGGTAATTTGTAGCTAGGATTGGTCTTCAATAAGTAGGTACCTTCTAATAGTAAATGGTAATTCAAATTTGGTGTAATTCATTTTCCCATTTTGCCCTCCATTTTCATGATTGTTTTATTCTAATTCTGTATCCAATTGAAAAGGAAATTATATTCATTTATTATGGAAACAATTTCAACTACGGATCGGTCTTGATCAGTTTAGTAGATCTTTCAATGAAGTCAATTACAACAAAGCTGTTTAAAGTAACAAATAAATAGTAAAACTTTATAAATTTAAAACCTAAAAGTAAGATTATTTTCGTGTTTGGCCTGCACAGCTTGCGTGGATTGAGCAGGCCACACTCCATAATTAAACAAGTGTATCATATATTAATTAATAAGGACCCCACCACTTGAATAGAGCAACGTAGGCCCTGTTCAAACAGCTTTATTCAATTAACAATTATGTTATAAATGCAGAAAATTTCGACAGATAAGACATGACATGGAATCATTGGAAGAGAGAGAGAGAGAGAGAGAGAGAATGTCAATTATGCGTCGCCACGTCAACGTTGGTATGAATTCTATCTATATTTTTGTTTACTCATGACTTTTTCACCGCTTGCGAGGATTGAGCATGCCACACTCCATAATTAAACAAGTGTATCATATATTAATTAATAAGGACCCCACCACTTGAATAGAGCAACGTAGGCCCTGTTCAAACAGCTTTATTCAATTAACAATTATGTTATAAATGCAGAAAATTTCGACAGATAAGACATGACATGGAATCATTGGAAGAGAGAGAGAGAGAGAGAGAGAGAATGTCAATTATGCGTCGCCACGTCAACGTTGGTATGAATTCTATCTATATTTTTGTTTACTCATGACTTTTTCACCGCTTGCGAGGATTGAGCATGCCACACTCCATAATTAAACAAGTGTATTATAAATTAATTAATAAGGACCCCACCACATGAATAGAGCAATGTAGGCCTTGTTCAAACAATTTTATCCAATTAACAATCATATTATAAATATAGGAAATTTCGACAAATAACATGGGACATGGAATCATTGGAAGATGGAGAGAGAAAAAATGTCAATCATGCGCTGCCACTTCAACGTTTGTATAAATTTTGTCAACATTTTTCTATACTCACTTTTTCCATTAATCAAATCAAATTTATCAATTAGACTAACTGGGACCCACACACAAGAAAAGTGTCTTTGTATTATTGAATAAAAAAAATTCAAGATGCATTGATTCAAGACTATTTGACTAATGCTATATTGAGTAGTTAAATAGTGCCTAAAACATAATTAAATATTAAATTTGAATAGACATATGAAATTTTTTTTCACAGATTATAGTTTCTACGTATAAATTAAGAGTCGTGCTACAAGTCCCGAGATTAAATCCCAGCAGACCCCCCCTCAATTTGACGTCCCTGATTTGACTCAGGATTTAATCCTGGAACAATCAGGTTTGCCCATAAATTAATTGCTACACCTAAGGCTTAGGTGGCAATTGATTTTTAAAATGTAAAGTTGAACGAAGTAGTTTAGCCGCATAACTATTAGAATATTATTTTTAACTAGTCAAAGGAAAAATAAAATAAAATGAGAATATTATACATGTCCTAATGTATAATGCATGGTAAGGGTAATGCTCGAGTAGAATCTTGGGCTTCTTAACGACAGTATAGATATCTTACTTATTGTAAATAATGTACATTTAAAATTAACTTGAGAGACAAGTTCCAACTAGGAAAAAAATCACGTGAATAGATTTTTTTATTTTTTTTCCCCACAACCTATACAGGTACTGTGTTGGCAGCACCTAATTGGCAATTTTTATTTTTATTTTTTGTTTTCCTAACTGTCAATAGAAAAACGACAACTATGCATCAGTAAAAAATTTGTGAAAGAATTCTGTACATGTAGCATAACTCTTCCGACTAAATATAGTACTCATCGATTAGTTTGAAATAAATGATAAAGAAGGATAAAAGTGCATTAAATAATTGCGTGGTGAGAATTGACAAATAAAAAAGTGATTTTATGAGGAATTTAAAGCCAATGGAAGTACAATGTTATCCCTTGTTTGCTGGTTGTTATTATATAAAATATTTTCTACAGAATCCGTCTATCTTCTATGTACAAAGGGCTACTTGTAAATTTAATAATAAGAATATATAGTGGTAGCTTTTGCAGGTAAATCCCATGAGACCCCCTCCGGGCCTTAATTGTGTGAAAAGAAAGCCGAAAATTTCATATATGCCCAAATGCAAACAAATAATTCTCAATTTACAGTGTGATGGTAATGCTTTTAAAAAATACTAATTACAATATTAATTATTCTCAAGTATACTAACTTTCAAAAATATAACCCATAACTGATGCATTTTGAATCCAGCCAAATTCACGTTGTGCATTTAATTCCAAAATCAGACATGGATTTAAAAAAAAAATGATTTGGAGAATATTAGTTCTTTGACACGTATTATATTTTGAAACATCATCGTCTACAAAAATCGGTCAAAATACATTTTCTTGAAGGGGTTGCAGTATTTCGATTTTTATTGTGTAGCAGGTCTGTTCAATTCTTCCTTCGAAATCTGCATACATCTTAGAAGATGATTGGCAAGAACGGTTTTTCTAGTAGTACATCGGTGTGTACATCTGGGTGTCCCTCACATGGGGGTGGGACCCGCTAGAATAAAAAAATATTATATTCAAGTGGGTCCCATCCCCATGTGAGGGAGGTGTACACCCTTATGTACAAATATTGATGTACAAGTAGAATTTTTCTTGGCAAGAAATAAATCTGTATGATACATTTGGTAACGAAACAGGATAATAAATTTCTGCAATTTTCATAGTTTTTATTGGTGTGTACGATTTATTTGATTTGGATTGATACATAAGATGCATAAATTTCAGTTGATGCTCTAATACTTCTTTCATTTAACAGATGCCACATAAATAGAAGTTTTCAAGTGGAAAAGAAGAAAATTTGACACAATACATTTGTGAAGAAAATTATAATGCATATTTTAAGAAACGAGATTTCAATATTTCACATCATGAACTGTCAATTAAAACACCAAAATAGACAAAAATAGATAGTACGACCCGGCAACAAGATTATACTATTTTCCAAAAATTAAAAATAAAAATGATGTTGCATACGAGTGAACATAACAAAAATGATGTTGCTATTGTGATTTGCCATAATCCGTTTGAATCTTGAAGCTCACTTCTTATTACAATAGAAATATGTGATTCGTGTGCAGACGTATATGAACCTTCGGCTAGAATTTAGTAGTCGCGAAAGATCTCTAATCAAATCAAGGAAGAAACTGATTGTAATTTGGTGTAATAATATTTTGAAAAATATTTGCTTGATCTTTGGTGTAATCTCCAATAGGGTTTTTTGGGATTTTGGGAGGAGCTTATGGTTATAGACGATTTTCTCTGTTATTCTAGAAAGTCACCGTTTAGGGGCTTATGACTTTTTGTTGAATGGTGTCTTTAGGGGAATTTAGAAAGTTACCATTCATGGGATTATGAGTTTTTGTTCGTGATGATAAAAGGCATGTTTGGGGGGAGTAAGATTGGCTACTAAATTATTCCTTGTATGATTTAGTTTGACTTTTATATTTTTATATTTACTATAAATTTATAGCATTTTATGAAAAATAATGTTAACAAGTAATATTTGAAATTATATATAATAATAGTTATGTGGCATAATTTCCACAAAAGAAAAAGGAGATTTAAAGGGCCTTGATCTATATTCTCGTTTGTTTTGAAAGCCAAAGTTTATACCCTAAATTCTTTGAATTTTAGTTTCGTCAATAATTAACCGATAGAATTTAAAAAAAAAATTCACACCATTGTAAATTATTTTTCTCTATTTCGACCATTTCATTTTTATTTATATTAGTGGCATATTCTTTACTAGGCATAAAAAAGGGGACCAAAATCTCTCAGTTGCTATTTCCCCTACTGTGTCGACTTTTATTTTAGAGAGAACATCAAAAGTATCCTACTTTTCTCTAAAAAGCTTATAAAATTTTCCTCTAAAATGTTTTCAAACATCCCTCTTTTTATTAAAAATCAATATATTAAATTTTCACCAAAAACCAACATTCTTTATGAAATACAAGTTAGGGCTTAGTTTTCTAAAGATTCAAAACTACCCCCTTTTTGAATCCTTCAATTTTTACCCTACATTTAAATAAAATCTTTTAAAGAACCTCTATTTTCTAATATATTATTTTATTAAATAATCATCTTTCAATTAAACAAGAAACTTTACAATCTTTCAACCGCTCGACACCAAACCCTAGTATGCACCACCGTCACCTACCATAGAAGAAACATAGATATACACAATTTCTCTTTGATGAAACCTATTTGCCTTATACCCACAACCACCCATTAGAGAAAGAAATTATAGGAATTAAGTAAAGCACAATTGCCATAGAGATTGGGTTACAACACGACTCATGTCAAGGGGAGTCGAGCCAGTTTGGCTCGTGTCTAGAGCGAGCAGAGATGGCGAGCAGATCACCTGGCCACTTAACGTACTTAGCCCCATTTGGCCCCCATGTCTTAAAATTCATTTTTTTCCATACTCATTTTTTGGACTTAAATTTTATGGGATCCACAATATTTATCAACTTTTCAATCACATATTTTGCTGACTTTAATCCAAATTTATTAAAAAATTAATTTTTTTTCCAAACTAAGCAGAGGCCTAGTCTCACGGAAGATTGTGTTTACAAGTGTAAAAAGAAGGGAAAAAAATTAAAAATAAGGTGTTTGAAGTTTGCAAATAAAAATTCAGGTATTTTGTTTAAAAATTCAAAAATCAGATTTTTTATTTATTTGTATTAAATAA
>CAIGRQ010135648.1:0-14119 GCA_903798375.1 Fraxinus sp. D2006-0159 | reverse complement strand
CAGTGGGGGTGGCCGCCCCCGCTGGGCCCTTCGTGGGTCCGCCCCTGTTGCCGGGGCCTTCATACCCAAACGTGATTATCTCAGAGTTCAATTGCTGGACGCCCATAGTGTTTGGTGGCAATGTAAACTTTTTGAAGTGCAGCTTTGCGTTTGTTGGAATGATGAACGCTCTTGATTTCACTTACTGTTTATCTAATCTTAATGATCCAATAACATTCCAAGGCAGTAAAGAGTTCATGGATAAGCCACTAGTTTTAGATTGGAGAATTACTGACATAAATTGCATCATTCTGAATTTCTCTGATTTTTATCTGAAAAGAACAGTTTTTGCATTGACTTGGATACCAGTTTTGGAGGAGATCGCTGCAAGTGCAACGAGGGATACAAGAGCAATCCATACCTCGATTCAGGATGCCAGGGTTAGTTTTGTTTTAAAATTACTATCCCTACTCAAAGTCTTGTTTAGTATAATATAACAATTCTAAAAGTTATTTCTTGATCTGATGACAGATAAAAATGAATGCAACTATATTCCGTGCATCTCAAGTCGAACTTGCGTGAATACTTCGGGTTCCCGTGATTGTTCCTGTCCCGATGGGTATTATGGATGTGGTAGAAAATATGGTACTGGTTGTTTTTTAGTACCACAGGTGTCCCATTGCAACATAATCATTTTTATGCAGAACCATATTAGTCAATTTGAAAAGTTTTTATTTACATCTTGAATTTTCAAATTGACTAATAAGGTTCTGCATAAAAATGATTATGTTGATTTAAAGTTCGTTTGACACGATTAAAAAAAATGACTAACAAGAAAATAAACAAGAAAAATCAAAAGCCCTACTCGTGGAAAACTACATGATTGAAGTCCAAATTCGGTGTGATGGTCTTGTCTTAAATCACGTTGCATATGACTCTCAGGATTATGATTGAGCATTGGAATGGGATTACTACTATTATCAACTAGCATTTGGTTGTACAAGTTTCTGAAGAAGAGAAAAAAGAAAAGGCGCAAAGAAAAGTTCTTCAAACGAAATCGTGGTCTCTTGCTACAATAACAAATATCAACTGATGAATGTATACTCGAAAAAGCACAACTTTTCACTATCAAAGAGCTAGAGAAAGCCACTGACCTCTTCAATGAAAGTCGAATACTTGGTGAAAGAGGTGAAGGGACAGTTTATAAAGGAATGTTATCTAATGAAAAAATCCAAGAAAGTGGATGAAAACCAAGCCGAATTCATTAACGAGGTTGTCATGCCCTCACAAATCAATCATAGGAATGTAGTTAAATTACTATTAGGATGTTGCCTTGAAATAGAAGTTCCTTTGCTAGTTTATGACTTCATCCCAAATGGAACTCTTTTTGATCTTATCCATGATGAGAGTCATGAGTTTCCATTTTCGTGGAACATTAGCTTGAAATTTGCTGTAGAAGAGGTAGAAGCACTTGCGTATCTTCATTCTGCAACTTCTATTCCCATCTATCATAGAGATATTAAGTTGGCCAACATACTTCTTGATGAAAAATATGTAGTCTCAGATTTTGAAAATTCAAGGCCAATCCCAATGGGTCAAACTCATCTAACTGCACTAGTAAAAGGACCATTCAGATACTTGGATCCAGAGTATTTACAGTTAAGTTAATTTACATAAAGAGTCATGTTCACAATTTTGGAGTTTTTCTTGTTGAACTGTTGACTGAATAAAAGCCAATATCTATTGATGGAACAAAAGAGGAGAAAAGTTTGGCAATTAAATTTTTGTTATGCATGGAAAGAAAACAACTTGAAGCAATTCTTGACATACAAGTTTTAGAGCAAGATAAGAGAGGAGAGCTTAATGCAGTGGCCAAACTTGCGCTAAAACTTGAATTGGAAGAAAAGACCAACTATGAGAGAAGTAGCCATAGAGTTGGAGAGCATTAGAATGTGTCAAATGCTTTCAAGTGCTTTTGATATCATGTCTCAAGGCATACATTTGCGCAAGTCAAAATCAATCATGACTTCGGACGATGACTACACATGGACAAGTACTGATGAAAACACCATCCCTTCATCAAGTGCATCTCCCTTAAAAGTGGTGTTTCTAAACAATTTTCTCATTTGTTTCTTTTTGTAATTGTCACCTAAGCAACTAAATGACGTTACAGTGCAATTTTCCATATCAAATAGCAGTCTTCTCTGTGTAAACATTTTGAAGTAACCAATTTGAGGTGGAATTTTAAATACTTTAATGAAAGCTCCATTTGCTGCAAGAAATATTAAAAATCTTAGTCAACTTCTTAGTAACGAAATACACGTCACACAAAAGTCAAGTTATTAAAAAGGTGAAAATAATTTTCAACATGCCCACAGGTGCCAAAAAAATCTTGACATTTGTTTGTTAAATTTTCTCATCTAAAATCTTGAACAGATAGAGAAATAGTAAATTTATGAATTAAGCTATTGGTACCCTCTTGTTTACCTTTTTGTTTACCCGACCCCACCAGCCCTCTCATATGGAGGTCGGGTCCCACGTCCAATAAATGCGTGGGGCCCGACCTCCATGTGAGAGGACGGGTGGGACCGAGTAAACCAAAGTGTAAACAACAGGGTACAAGTAGCAAGGTCCTAAATTTATTTATTAAATTTTGATATAGTGCAGAAGAGATCTTATAGAATATTACAATTCAACTTGATATTTTACATGAAACAGATAAGTTCAATTATCGAGTCCTCATTTATCAATCTTGCAACAATTATATCCTGATTTACACCATATCTTACCAAATTTATACTTGAACAATCTTACATCATCTTTCACATCTCACGCATTTATCCCCTATTTGGTGGAAATTAAAGTCCAAATTTTAATATATTTTGATAAAAATTGATGAAATATATGATTGAAAAGTTATTGATTTCATAAAATGTATGGTTAAAATTAATTATTGACTTTGATTTAGATTAAAATCTAGATTTTAATTTTCACCAAGAATAATGCTATTTAGTTCCACTAGGATAACTGCAATCTAGGTGGCGCTATATGATAAGTTAAATGAAAGATAGAATTAAATGACTTATTTAATTTCACTTATTATTTAAGAATTAAATGACTTATTTAATTTCAGTTATTATTTAATGTCCCATTAACATTAACCCTAGTTTCACTGATCGCAGATTTGGCTCTCGAGGTTCAAATCCTCGAGACTGTCCTCATCTCATTCTTTGGTCAGCAAGCTCGAACAACTGACATACACGCATGCTATGAGTAAGATGTTAAGGGATAATACCCGCATATGATCATATATTATTAGTGCATTATTGGTAAGATAGGCCTCGCACCTAGCTGTTAGCGTGCTTGCCGTGCTGAATGGGGAGCTAAGCATTCTCACTACGTGACATTCTCCCCCATTCGAATTCGTTTACGTCCTCGTAGCGACAAGTGAGTTTCGCATCAGCACACATCCGTCTCGTTGCAAGGATAACAAAGGCACCACACCATATGGACATGCCTCCAAACCTGCAGTATCTCGTACTTACCGCCTTCGACACCAACCTTCACCCTCCGTCCCTCTGAGCATTGGTTCCTCAGATGGACGGCCTCCAAACCGCAGCGCCTCAACGCATGTCGAATTGTGTCCTGCATGGTGCGCTCCTCGAAAACTCCTCTGAAAGGCACCCAGACAATTGCGCAATGCTGCCATTTCCATTCGTCTTCCCCACAGCTTCCTTCGCCTTGTCCCACTAGCTTGCCGACACGATCCGTGCCCCAAAATCTTTTCTTCGCAAGAACACACAATATTGTCACATAATAAGACCGCATGCTCGAGTGGTCCCGCTCTAATACAAACTTTCACGGATCGCAGATTTGGCTCCCAAGGTTCAACGCCTTGAGACTTCCCTCACCTCATTCTTTGGCCGGTAAGCCCAAACAACTGGCATACACGCATCTATGAGTAGGATGTTAAGGGAGAATACCTGCACATGATTATATATCATTAGTGCACTAATGGTAAGATAGGCCTCGTGCCTAACTGTTAGCGTGTTTGCTGTGTCGAATGGAAAGCTAAGCATTCTCACTGCGTGACATTCTCGCCCATTCGAATTCGCTTACATCCTCGTAGCGACAAGTGAGTTTCGCATCAACACACATCCGTCTCGTTGTAAGGATAACAACGACACCACTCCATATGGACATTAAGCATTCTCACTGCGTGACACCTAGTGAAGCTAAATAGCATTACTCTTTCACCAAATAGGAGCGATTCATCCAACTATTATAATATTACACACCATCAATCTGTTAATCATAGTGTACAAATAGCTTAATCCACTACATATAGCATCTTCTGCCAATCACAGTGAGGTGAAATAGCAATACTCTTTCACCAAATAGGAGCGTTTAATCCAAATATTATAAAACTTCCACATCATCAATCTCTCAACCATAGTTTATAAATAGCTTAATCCACTACATATAGTTCCATATGTACAGCTTTGTTTGCCTGCTAGAGCCGCAACACATCCCATATTGGCATTCTTCCTTTACCAAGAATATGCGCTTGCAGGGCAAATGATAGCACGGGCAATACATCCCCCAATTTCCTAAAATACTCAAATAGCTAAACACAGAACAAGTTCACAAGGTGAGCAAAACGAAACATAGGACAGTTTTCTAAATATAATGACAAGTGAATTTTCAATAATTCAACAAAACATTTAGTGTCGTTATTTAACTTCATTCTCGTTAGCAACTTCAAGAGATGAGGCTGATGGCAACACTGAAATCTTTGAGTTATTCAGACCCTTTTTCCCAAATCATATTTAAGGGAAAGAGTATAGTTAAACTCAAAACACTACAACAAGAAGCAATAGTGAATACTTTCTAATCAAATATTTTATAGACATGAAAAATAAATATTGGTAATTTAGAAAATTGAAAAAAATGAATAAATATTGTCTTAGATATATATCCAATAATTACATATAATAGTGTAGCAACCCCAAGTAGGTTCTCCCTTTCAGGGACTTGAGATCAAATACACCTCAATTGTGGATTATCTCATCATAGAAGACAAGGAATTTATGGTTACAAAATCAAAAGCTAATAATTTAACAATGCAATTGGGAAAATAAAAATAAATGTCGTGGATTTTGAGTAACAAACTGTTCAAGAAGCTTAGAGAGATTAAACAACTTATCAATCAAGAATCTCCTGAAGCAGAACTGGCATAATTGGCTAGATATCAATCATCGCCGCCTATAAAAATTGAGGCCAGCTAGTAGGACATCGTATTCTGCTGCATAGTTGGTGGCCTTAAACCTGAACCTCATCGCACAATTAAGCTCGTGTCCTGGGCTAACTAAGACCACACTGGCCCCATAGCTTATTTTCCCAAAGTAACCATCAACAAACAAGTTCCAGGTGGGGGGTTCAACGGGTTCCCTTTCTTCTTCCATTTTTGGAATGTTGGTGAATTCTGCCACAAGATTTGCTAAGGCTTGGCTCTTGATGGCAGTTCTTGTCTTAAAGACAATGTCAAACTCACTAATCTCTACAACCCACTTCATCATTCTTCCAGAAGCATCATGTTTCTGGAGTACTTTCTTGAGTGGGAAGTTTGTTAGCACATGAATAGTATGAGCTTGGAAGTACGGCATCAACTTCCTAGAGGCAATCACTATGGAAAGAGTCAGTTTCTCCATGTCTGGGTAGTAGGTCTCTGCTGCAAAAATACTTTACTTACATAATAAATGGGCAACTGATGATCACCCTCCTATCTTACAAGTATCGAATTGATAGCGCTGGTAGATAATTCCAAATATAGTTATAGGGGCTCATCATCTTTAAGTTTGGAGAGAAATGAGGTTTCTCTTAAGTGCTTTTTCAACCTTGAAAGGCCTCTTCGCACTTCTCTGTCCACTGGAACTTCTGCCTCCCATTAGAATCTTAAAGAAGGGAAGACACTTATCAGTTACCTTTGAGACGAAGCAACTCGAGGCGCCATGCATGCTTTGCACTTCTTTAGGCTTCTGGGGGGGGGGAGGGGCTCATCTCAATCAGGGCCTTAATCTTTTCAGGATTAATCTCTATGTCCCTTTGGTTGACCAAATAGCCTAAGAGCTTTTCGAAGGCGACACCAAATGCGCATTTAAGGGGTTCAATCTCATCATGTACCTCCTCAATATTTGGAAGGCTTCGTCTAAGTGCTCTGCTTAGCCGGGAAGAACATTTCCTAGTAGGGGGTTTCGATTGTTCCTTTGATTTTACTGGGGGTGTCTTGCAAAGTCGTTACAATTAGGAGTATTATGGATGTAAAAGTGGTGGTAAGAGCAGTACTTGGGTGGCATTTAGTCTCTATTTCTAATTTCGACACCTCTCTCTCTTCGAGGGGTTTGAAACGTGGGCCATTCCAGTTGATCATTGAGATTGAGGTTCACATCCTCGTAGGCTATGGCAAGTACTGCATTTAGAGTTGCGACTATATAGGCTTGGCCCGAATCGGGTGCAAGGACTTAGTTAGCCTGATTCCATTGGTCTATCTTTGCTTTCTAGAGGGTGGTAGCCCCATGTTGGCTCTTTTATGGTGTTCCCTCATATCCCCATTGTAGATTTCGTTTTTCATCATCGCCAGAAAGGTATCGTAGCATGGGATCTTTGTTTTGTACATCTCTCCAAAAGAGGGAGTTCATGTCAAGGTCTCTTCTTAAGGTAGACAATGATTCCTTATTGGTGACATGTACACAATGGGTCATCTCGTCAGTGAAGCATGCTAAGAATTTTTTTAAATGTTCTCCAGGCTGCCTCAAGTCTTAGATGCATTGGATTGAACCTTCCCCTTCCTTTCTTATTTCAAAGTTCTTAAGGAAAGCTTCCTTGAATTAGGGCCAGCTTCAGATCATTCTCTCCTCCAGCCTTTCGTACTAAAACAAAGCTGACCTACTTAGAGTTAAGTGAAAGACTCTGCATTTCACAACTGGGGTGACTTTTCTCAAGCCCATATGGGTTTTGTAAGCATCAGGTGCTTGGCTGGATCGCCTCTCCCGCCATATTTAGGTGACTTCGGAAGGGTAGCATATGGGCTTGTCAAAGCGGTATGGAAAATGGAAGGTCTTATCATCATCGTCTAAGTTACGGGACCTTTGAAGGCCATTAGAATCTTCATCCTCTTCGGTAGTGTTCGTAGGAGGTGGTTAGGACAGACCCCCTTGAGCTCTTTAATTCTACTAATCTCTCATCTGATGCCCACTCCTAGGTGGATGGTTCTAAGACGCATTGCCTTAAGTATTTTCATTCTGTCTCTCTAACTGAGAAGGTCGCTGCTGCCTATTTCTAGGTGTAGGCAAAGGTTGAGCTGCCTATTTCTAGGCTCCTTAGGCAACTAGGAATGCCTATTTTTGAGCCTCCTAGGGCTCAACCTATCAAAAACACTTATAGATCTTTTAGGCATATTCTTCGGCTCCTAGTTGAGAAGAAAGTTGAATGGAGCCTTGTTGGGTCGACTGCGGTGTAGTTGGAAGAAATGTCGACTCTAGCTTCCCTCTCTTGGGGGCCTCTTCCTTGGCATAGCGCTAGTAGTCAGTTATTTGGATTTGAACTTCTTTCTCCTCATGATGTAGTTCCTTTCTGGAACAAAGGGAGGCACATGGGAGAAAAAATCTCCTTGGGCCGCATATGGGGGAATCACGTATCCTCCTTGGCCCTGTATATTCCTAAGTAGTTCTTGTAGAACAATATTTTGTTGGGTGATCTCTCATATTTGCAGCCATGGTAGCCACTTCTCTGTTCAATCGGCGGCCGCCTGGATCCATCTCTTAATCAATCTCGTCGATGTTGGTGGTGAGACCGATGGCGGGCTACAAGAGCCGTGCATGAGGGTTTCCCTTTCAGGGTGTTCTCTAGCCCTCTGAGGTACTGACTTTTCATTGTCAAGCTTGTACTGACGCCTTTTATTCAAAGACAATTTTCTTGAGGATTTTTTTCTCAGCAAATGTTGTTCTCTTTTCAAGGAACAACAATACTTTTTTCCAAATGGTTTCCCCTAAGGTTTTCAGGTGTCTTTCTTCAAGAACATCTTATTTTCTTTTAATGTAGAAAACTCACCCAAAGTATATTTTTCTATCCACTTTTTCCAAAGTTTCCTTGTGGTTGAATGTGTGGCTTCCCACAAATTGTGTCAATCTATTGACCCCTGAAAACGAGACAAACAGATGACGAGTCCCACTCACGTCCAAGTAAGACAAGATCGAACCGATGATTGAAGTGATGGCTAGATAGGTCGCAAGCTAAAGAATGTTCGAACTCGATCTTTCAGTCAATATACATAAGGATCGCAATTTTTAGAATGAGAAATGTAATATTTGTGAATCACTATGTGGATTCAAGTTAAGTTATTCTAAGGACACGAGTAAGAACTTGAATACAAAGTTTAAGAGAAATTTTGGGCTTAAAGTGTGTTTGGTGCACATTAAAATGAGAAAATGCATTCTTTTGATGTGATGTGATGTGATGAGAAATATGTGGTTGAAAAAGAAAGAAAAGTTATTGATGTGATGGAAAATATTATTTTATTGTATATTAAAATGAAAGAATGTATTTTTTTGAAGTGATGTGATGATAATATGTGGTTGAAAAAGAAGGAAAAGTTATTGATGTGATGTAAAATATTATTTTATTGAAGAATGTGTGGTTGATAATGAGTAGAAGAATGAGAATGAAAAAAATAATGTGGGACAAACAGGGGCTTAATCTCTTTTATCGTCCATGGCATTTGGCCCTTCTATAATACAATGAAGGTTATTTATGGAGTTACAAATACAATTCAGACCATCAGATAAGGTATACATGGCATCATCCGACTTGCTAATTGTCTTTCACATACGTCACTATCACCCACTTGCACTATACACAAGCTCTAAGAAGAGCCGTCCTATAGCCATATTTTGTACAATTAATCTACCGTTACATTAATTGTCTTCAGCAGATATTCATTGGGATTTGTCGTTGATTCGAAGCTCCTTATAGCTGGTGATGCTTCGGGGAAGGGGCTTCGAAGAGTAGGACTTTGTCCACAGTGCCCGGTTCGGAATAAGGTCATATGGCTTAGGACCTCGTCTGTAAATAGGCACTTCGGCTGTTAGGTTTCTTCTCATTGTTTCACTTTGGACCTCTTTTATGGGCCTTCATTGGCTTCGATCAAGTTTTGACTTCGGCCGTGTGTGTTTCACTTGAGTTATGACGTACTTGTATCAAAGTCTAGAGTTTGAAAAGTTGTCACATGACCAAAGCACCTTCTCGTGTTCAAAGTCCGTATATTCAAATGCTAAAAATGTTTTGTGACCGACATATCTTTACTTGATTGTAAAATTTGGATTAAAAATTAATATTAATTTTATTTACGTTTGAGGAAGGAGACAAATGGACAACAAATTTTGCCACCGACCACCCATGATGTGGTTGTGAGGTTAAAACGCGTTATTTCTAAATTCAAGTCAATATAAATAATGTGTCAACTAAAAAGCTCCTTATCAATCATTTCAATTGTGTCGACTAATAATATGGCATTTCAGCATAAAGCATTTCGCGTTTTTTGAAATTTTCTTTTGTCCTTTTTCAATCATCCTTTATAAGCTTAGGAACAATCAAACTGCTTGGCATGAAACAATGCTTTTTCCTACATAGAAGTTCTCTATTTATTTATTAATTCTTAGTATGTGTCTTCATAATTTATTAGGAATTTAAGTACATAAGTTGCAATTTCAATTATGATAAGTCATTATGTAACTTATATTAGTTTTGTGAGAATTGATATGGATTTTTTTGATTAAAAATTTATAAAAAATGTGAGAGTACTTTTTCTTTAATCATTTATCTAAATTGACTATTTGTTGATATGATATTCGTCTTTAATTTTCCGCTATACCATGAGTACTTTAATTTATGTTATAGGATCTTTTGTTTTAATTTGTCCAATTTTTTATATTGATTGCGATGAAACTCGAACTTGGAATCTTTCTCTACTATATTAATACCATAGTATTTATTAAATTAGTATTGAACGCATCCATTAAAGCGTCGATCAAATTCATTTTTTATCAAAGAATGTTGAGTTGGTATCACTCATTTGAGCCTGCATGTAAACATTACTTTTTTCCCACATATTAGACTTATCTTCTTTTGTGTGCCTTCCAATTATTAACATATCAAAAGACAGCTATGGTGATAGGTGAGGCATTTAGGACATATCTATCGACACACATTTCATGCGCACAAAATCTGGCCAAGTGCCTTCAAGTGGACACTCTTAGCTTAATAATCATACGCACCTTCATTGCTAGATCATCTTGTTAACAATATATGGAGGTTCGAATTTGAATTCAAATGTAACCATTCCCTCCAACCCACATCAAACCCACAAGGGCAACCATCCATTTCCAACATTAACGAATTCCTCTTATAGTAGCTTCTAAGAATCCAATAAGCTTGTATATAATATATTCTCTTTAACAAAATAAGAATGAATTGCAGAAAACAAAACATCAATGCATTAAACATAAAAGCGAATTGCTCAACGTTATGATCAACACATTTATTATACTATTGCATATCAAACCGGAGGAGAATCTAATATCTCATACGGCCATACCTCTGGTTTACATAAACGACGTTTTCTATGATTTTTCCGCATATATTCTTCATGTTCCTTTTTAAGACATATTGACCATGAAATCATCGAAGTACGAAATATAGGGAGAAAAAGGACCAGCCTCCTCTACTGGGAACAGATAATTAGTTTCATTGGGTTCGTTCCAGAAATTTCCCAGGAATCCAGAATCTGAAGAGTTGACACTATCATCTCCAACCCCGTGAAGATCACTCAGCATAGAAAAATCTGGGCATGATAATTCACTAAAACTCAGTTCACTGGATAATTCAAAAGGGTCGGGCAAAGCTGCAAACATATTTGCTTGGTTGTTATAGGTAATAGGTAGAAATGTTTCAGGCCGGGAGTTATCTTGGGAAACTGCAATTGAATCAAAGGAAGTGTTGTCACAAGCTATCCAGTTGGCAGAATTGGGAGATAGCATTAGATTTTCCGATTCCTTTAGGGTTTGGATTCCAGAAGGTGAGTTTTCAATAGTCTGTTCTACTTGCACTTGGGTTGCAGCTTCCTTTCGTTTATTGCATCTCTTCATATGAGTATGCCAATAGTTTTTGATTTCATTGTCAGTTCTTCCTGGCATCTTTGCAGCAATGGCGGACCACCTGTATTTTGTAGTTAGGGAGTGTTAATAATTAGGGAATCAGATTAGAGCAATTCGCTGTTGTGCCTATGAAACGGCTTGTTAAATTAGCAGCAAATTTACGACTATCCCAAGAAGAATAAAGATTTATGTTTAACTTTTCAGCTTCATCGAATCCAACAACTTGTGAGAATGCTAGATTTTATGTTATCAATTTGTTTTCATTAACAGAAGGACTGTAATTTATTAAAGAAGTTTAGAGTTAGGGTGATAAAGTAGTTCTCACTTGTTCCCCAATTGGTTATGTAATTCCATGACAAAATTCTCTTCCTCTTTAGTGAAGTTCCCCCGTTTAAGACCGGGTTTCAAGTAATTCACCCATCGTAATCTGCAGCTCTTCCCACATCTTGCTAAACCTGCACATAGATTGACAAGTATTAAATTACACTTTCAGCTCTCTCTCTCTCTCTCAATTACATAGAATATCAAATCTTCTCTATAATATTCACATAGATGGATGGATAAATGGATGGATGGATAGAGAGTTAAATGAATTAAAAAGCAGAATAGGCTGTTTAAAACTTAAAAGTAGTAGTTAGGTTAAAGAAATAAGTGGAAGGATATTAGGGTTCCCTTTTCCAAATTGGAAGAATTGAATATATTGAATTTCAAGGAAGTAATTCAATTCTTCATTGTTTCTTCTATACTATTAGCAGGAATTTAGGAGAACAGAATAAAAAGGAAGAAGTATCATAAGATACCAGCATATTTGGGCAACAATCGCCAATTCCAGTGGCCATATCTCAGAACATAAGCCCTCAACTTATCATCTTCTTCTTTACTCCAAGCACCTTTCTTCATTCCATTATTATCAAAGAAACAGGGCCTCACCATTTTCACTTATTTGTAGTTATGTCTTTCTCCAGCTCTTTACTTTCTTTCTTTACAAGCTCACTCCTTGTTTTTATATATATGGCATAAGAGCAGAAGCAGTTTCCGAAGAATTTAATTGCATGTGTCAACGTACGAAATAACCTAGGAAACAGATATTTGGCATATAAAATGTTGTCAAAATATTAGAACGCGTTCCTGAAAGGATTTAGATATTGAAGAAAATAGAAATAATAGGTACGAGGAGCCATCTTCAGTCATACTTATGACCTAATACAACTGGTTAAAAGATATTCTTCACCTCCAAGCAAAACGGGAGAATATTTAATTCTGGTTGAAAATATTTACAGTCAAAGTATAGTACAAAATTCTTATTTTAAAGAATTATTAATACACTGCAAGACTTTATAGGTGTTTATTATTTTCATGTTATGCCATATTTGGTGGAGATTAAAATTAGGCTTTTAATGGATTGTGATAAAAATCGATGAAATATGTTGGTAGAATTAATTGTGAACTTCGACTTTGATAAAAGTCTAAAGTTTAATTCATACCAAACGGGAACGTGGTATATATTGCACGTTACTAATCCATATAATAATCACGATTTAGTTTTATTCCTTTCCTTTTCCAAAATCATGAAGGATTACATTGATGCCGTATATTTATATTGTTGTCACTTTTTTAGAACATGCACTATAAGTCTTCAATCCTTGTTCATTGTTGTACTTATATTCCCGACCTTTTTGGTTATATTATTGGCCTCAACATTCCATTAACTCGCTTATTTTGTCGGGATGATAGTTTTCGTCCGAAAAGTTGTTAGGGGGCTTAAGAAGGCCTAATTTCCCCTCATATATTAACAATAAATAAAATAAATAGAAAGTGCGACAACGTACACGAATGATCTAATGAGCACTGGTACTCATCTTATGTTAAGTACTGGTAACATATCATATACATTCATTAGTGAATTTAAAACTTAATTCAAATGTTGAGATTCACTATAAGTTTATGTATCAATGGATGTATATAACACGTCATCGGTGTTTAATAAAAGATAAGCAACGGTGCTCTTTAGATCATTCATACGACAAAGTATGTGCTTGTTAATTCAAAGCACGCTAATACAATATTTGCACATTATCAGTTGTAAGATACTATATATCTCTACATTTAAGAGTAATAACTTTGTTCACTAATATTCATATTTTCATAGTAAAAATTGAAAACAAAAACTTATTTCTTTAAACACTTATTTATGATAACCATCGCCTTTTCTCTTACACACACTCTAAAATAAACCATTTCAATAATATCTAGGTAGAAATTAACAGTTGAATTTTTGTACCTAAATATAGTTGTGGCTGTTTTTTCATTTTCCACGAAGCCGGCCTAAAAAAATGAATTAATTTACGAAAATGAAGGCGTCTCTTGAATTATAAAAAAAAATGAATTATTAACTATATTTTTCAGGAAAAAAAATCTGCAATATACATCAATTTATGTTTAGCTTCCATTATTAAACATGACATGGTATAAAGAGGCAAAGCTATACTTTGTAACTACCGGCAATTAATAAACTCATAAGTCACTCTCAGAATATAAGCAAAAAAAAATTGAAATTATTAGTAATTTATTGTGTAGCTTCGTCTCTTCCTCATAAATCGTTGTCAAGCCATCATTTAAGACTTCTATTGGAATAGACTCAGTCAATCAGATATGCACAAAATAAGCGTGGTATATTCCATAAAATTGTTTTTAAACTGACTTAATTAATTACAAGAACAAAAAAAAATTGGACAAAATAATAAAAATAAACGTGGTTACAAATTAATTACAAGAACAATAAACGTGGTTAATGATCAATAAAAATTTACTTGCAATTTACAAATGAATAAGCTAACGTCAACGGCTTACAGTTAAAAATAATAATAAGAAATACTACTTGTACATTCTCGTTTACCACTTGATTTATATAAGAATTAGTCTACTTGTAC
>CAIGRQ010135599.1:9021-31540 GCA_903798375.1 Fraxinus sp. D2006-0159 | reverse complement strand
TAAATATTTAATAATTAATTAATAAAAATATTTTTAATTAATAAATAAATACCTGAGTTTTGCATTTTGAAACTTGACACCTTAAAACTGAATTGTGTCAAAGTTAACACCTGACTTTTGAATTCTTCCCAAAAAGTAAGCTCGACTTAGTCCATAGTTCGTCTCAAAACGAGTTCAAGTATTACATGGACCAATTTGGGACAAGCCAAGCTCACAAGTCACTTGGCTTGTTTGCCACCCCCAAAGTAGCATTAGTCAATACTATAAGTTGGGGATCATACTGGAAAAAAAAAAAGATTAAGAATGAGACTGTACTTGCCTCAATAGATTGAGGACGAGTAGTCCAATTTTCTCTTCATTGATTAAGCTAGCGAAGGGTTACATCGGCAATGGTGGATACATATCCACTGTACCCAGAAGTCTACCCGAAATGCCTTTATTGTACCCTAATATATCATCTTCATTGGTCACTGTTTCGGACCGTTCTTTTGCTTCTCTCTCGAATCGACCCATCAGGTGCTGCTTCTCTCTTCTCTTTCTATTTCTATAACATATATGTAGAGTTATTTGTATGTGTTGTTCTTGTCTAAATCGTTTTTGTTCTATAAAAAAATGTAGGTATGCAGTTCTTGGTGCTGGCTTCGCTGGGTTGTCTGTAGCTTGGCATTTGCTCAATGTACTCTCTCTCAACCTCTCGTTCTTTGTATGGTAGAATATTCTTTGGATTTTTGGAGCTGCTTAGACCAACTGATTGAATTGTGATTGAAAAATGAAGTTTCCTGGTACCCGAATATATAAAAAGAATATGAAGTCTTCTATTTATATAGAAATAGATTCTTTTAGTTATAGCCAAAGACTCGATAATATTTTCTCTAATCTTCTATCATATGAGTTTCTAGTAAAAGCTCTGAAGTATATGAGTTTTGGAGCCAGTATACTCACGAGCATGCAAATACCATATATCTGTGTACATCATAGTCTAAATTTGTCTTATCAAAAGAATATTGTATGTGTATGGTTGTAAATTTCTTCCACAATTCGTCCTTTTTATCTCTTGGCAATAATTTCAAAATAGTCGAGTGTTAGAGGGTGTGCCAGATTGCACTAGCGTTGGACTTCCAATGCTCGAGTCAAGCATCAAGGCGAATAATCATATGAAATAAAAAGTAAATAGTAAGAGTTGTGTTTATAAAAAATGTACTTTTCCCCTTTTTTCATAGGTTTTATGTAACAATGAACCTGTGGTTAACTAACAACTTTATTCCACTTTCATCATCATCAGTTTTGGGAATAATGAACTAGAAAATGGGTAATAAACCCTTGAAGTTGGTGGTTAAGTGAGCCTATGATTAAAAGTTCATTTGAATATTTGTGCCTTGAGAGTATGATATGCCAGTTTTAATTATATGCGTTTTGACTCATTTGATAATTGGCGCTTTTTTTTGTAATCACCATGATTATGATTTAATTCTCTTTTATTTATAGTTACTTTGATCTTATTAATGTTTAATTTTGTTGGGAGAAATTTTTATGGTTCTCCATTTCACCTAAGTTAGAATTTGATTTAGTTTAGGCAATTATCGTGCCTTAACTTTAAATTGTTTTTGTATAAATGCTCGATTCAAGTTGGTGGTTCCATCTTTTTTTTCATCCTTCACCAACTACTGGGTACTTGTTCTTGCAGCACAGTTCCAAGGAATTGGATGTGTGCATTGATATTTATGATCAGGTCGGCATTGGTGGAGGTGCCTCTGGAGTTGCTGGTGGACTCTTGCATCCATACTCTCCAAAAGGTCCATATCTATCTAGCCCGTTCCTGTTATGAGCTTTCCTTTCAATTTCTGTCCAACTATCTTTTCAATGACTTGCAATTTTCCTAGAGGTTTTAGTATTTGAAAACATGATCTATCTTTGAGTGAAGCTGTTTACTATTGTAGTTAAGCTACTTTGGCGGGGCGCAGAGTGCTGGAAAGAGAGTTTAAATCTTCTTAATGTTGCTGAGGGTGCACTATTTAAGCTAGTAGACATGGGAAAACAAGTCTCTCCCTCAAACAATGAACCTTCCATAGTCAAGAGGAGGTTGTTCTTTCTTACAATGGTTCCATAACATATCCATATTCCTATACAGAAGTGTTCTCTGGCTTAATAAATAACCCCTCCAATATTTCTCATTGACTTTTTTATTACCATATCGAAGACAATATTGGCTGCATGAAGACTTGAATAGGAGTAAATCATAAACATATTTCCAAGCGTAGACCGTTTTCCGTGAACGACTTTTGGATCCAATCTCTAGCACATATAAGCATTATGTATACATTATGGAGTTCGTCTTATGATGCAGACTAAATTTCTCCTTTTTTCTTTACAAAGTAACACCCTCTGATATCCACTTATTTACTTCAGAGGAATCCTAAGACCAGCTGTCAGCTCGAAGAATTTGGACCTCATGATTGGTGTAAGTCCTTTTCTACTAGCTAACTAAGCAAGGAGTTTCAACTTGACTTCATGCTGATGCTGATTCATCTTATTTTCTATGAGTAGAATTCTGAGAACTGCCTTACCGGTTGCAGAATAGAGTCCATTCATGAGGATGCTGCTCAGAGTCTTGTGCCTGATATTTCGGTACCATTAAATTTGGCATTTTATATGCCCGAAGCCCTGAGTATTAATTCTCAATGCTATCTTGAGGTTCGTAGAAAAGGCTTAATGATTTTAATGTCTGAAATGATATCTTTTCGGATCATTTATTTTGCTATGTCCTTTTTTGTGATATTCATGTAGGCACTGTACCTAGCATGTGAAAATCTAGCAGAAGAGATGTCCAAGGTGGGTGTTGCACGGAAAGAACTGTCTTTGCACAAGAAATCTGTTGAGAGCCTCTTAGAACTAGCAGGTATCCTCGATGTGATTTCTTTGTTTGCCTAATCACGTGTTCAAGTATGAAGTTTCCTCGTGCAATTGTAAAGTCTATCTATATAACCACCTAGGTTTTTAAATGAATGCATTGTTTGCAATAAGTTCCGCCTTCCTAAGAGAGGAAGGATGCTGAACTTTTGAAAACTGCAAGGAGATAATTAAATCATCATCGATGATGGGACTATAACTAAGTTTATTGCTCTCTTAATGCATGAACTAAATTAACTAGATTAGTGGCCTATTTTGTATTCATAAATTTTTTCGTCAAATCTTTTAATAAATCAATTAGCCCATGTTTGGTTTGAATAAAAAATAGATTTTAAGTTGATTTTGATAAAAGTTGGTGAAATGTGTGTTTGAATAATTGATAAAAATTGTGGGTCCCATAAAATGTGGGGGTTGCAAGTAAGTTTGAGGAAAGATCAGGTTTAAGAAATGGGGCTTTTTTTTGGTCTCTCTCTTTCTCTCTATCTGGGAAAAAACTTTACTTTCAAGTAAAAGGCTTTATTTGAACAGAAGGGGACAATAATTTTTAAAAGAACAAGTTGCTTATTTAATTCCAAATATTGCAGTTACAAATTCAGATTATTTTTTTTGATATTATCAATCAAAACAATCAATTATCAAATTGATTTAAATATTAAATATTAAGTAAACAAGTTGGCTTGGTGTGGTTTTATTTTATTAGTATGTACTTCTAATACTTATTTGTTTTTCACTAATTTCCTTAATTATTTATGTTTTACGCATTAATTAAAACAATTTAAAATTTTAACATATTTAAAGGTTAATAAGCCTGTACACAATAATTAAAGCAATTTAAAATTTTAACATATTTAAAAGTAGTTTCAAATGTTAAATATTTTAGAAAGTAGTGTTAAGATAATAATTTCTTTTAACTAAATTAAGTTAAAATAATAAACTTTAATATAATTGCTTTGCAATATTTCAAATGTAAGTCTCTTATACATAAAATAGCAGAATATCTTCTTGCTAGTTGCAATCGAAAAGGTAATGTAACTTGTAAGGAACAATTTTAAGTTAAGACAAAAGGGACAAGCATCAGCTTTGGGCCTGGGCCTTACACTTGGAAATTTTCAGTCTCATAATATCTATCAACCTTCAGCCTTGGACAATCAACGTGAAACTCACCATTTATTTTCAGGGGAATACAATGCAATTATTATTTGTCTAGGCGCCAGGGCAGCCTTTTTGCCAGAGCTCTCGGGAAGGCTCCCGTTGCGGATGTGCAGAGGTTTAGTTACTCACTTGCAGCTTACTAATGATATCAGGTAAATCTCATGATGCTGTGCTCTGCGATGCAACAATAATAAGCATATAGATTTTGTTTGTAAATTCCAACCACTATGTTTGGTGAAGCTTTTTCAAGCTTATAAGTTGGTCAAACATCATTTTTATCTACACATACCCTCAAATTTTATCAATACATAATTTTATTCACATATTACGTAGGACCCACAAATTATAATCTACAAAAAGCTTTACCAAACATACACGGTATGAGATGCTATAGCTTCTCTTGACATTTCAGTGTTTACGCAGTTAAAAATTGCTCATCTTATATTGTTCTGTGATGACTCCATGATGAACAACTTGGTATTGTTTCAAAGTCTTGTCCAAATATTTACTTTTTCCATCCAGAGAGTACAGTTCTTAATAATATATCTTTTAATATATGTTGCAGAAAAGATTATCCAGTACATAGCCCCTCAATCTTGTCAGACGCGTGGCTCTCTGTACAAGGTGCTCGCAGTATACATATGGGTTCAACATGGGAATGGAAGTCTTCAAATTACTCAAGGGATGTTTCTGTGGAGGAAGCTGCTAAGGCGATTGAAGTGCTTCTACCAAAGGCATCTGCTGTGTACCCACCCATTAAAGAATGGACAATAACTGGCGCAATGGCAGGACTAAGGGCGATGCCTCCGCTCACTGCAGATGGATCACTTCCAATTCTTGGCTGTATAGATAACTTGGTAGGTGGTGGTAATAATGGTGGTTGTAAGTACTGGTTGTTTACAGGGTTAGGGGCAAGAGGTCTGCTGTTCCACGGGTGGCTTGGGAAGCTCATGGCCCAGGCCGTGCTTTCTTGTGATGAAGGTTTGATCCCGTCTGAGTTGACTTCATGGAAGCACAATATGCAGCAGCAATAGTAAGTAGTCGACCATTCATGTGTTTAAAGAGCCAAATATTTGAGGCCAGTTTTGGGGTCATTGCTTGACGAAGAAGAAGAGACTATTGGCGTCAGGAATTGTGCTAGCTAAACAAAGGGGGTGACTGGCCAGCAAAGCTACAAGATGATAAGAAATTACGGCGAGGAATAACTTTCGCTACACGCGCAAATGG
Source organism: Fraxinus sp. D2006-0159 (assembly GCA_903798375.1). Classification (NCBI taxonomy): domain Eukaryota; kingdom Viridiplantae; phylum Streptophyta; class Magnoliopsida; order Lamiales; family Oleaceae; genus Fraxinus; species Fraxinus sp. D2006-0159. The sequence goes on along the minus strand of CAIGRQ010135599.1, from coordinate 26,254 downwards.
ACAGACATGATACTGATTTCGCAGATTGCGATAATTGTACTAGCTATGGGTCCATTCGTGGATCATTCTCCTGCAGTGCATGCCATGATTGTGACACTTCTCATCTTGTGATGTAGTTGGGCAATGATATCTCAATTCTAATGGGATATATGTCCAAAAATTGTAGGACTTTACTGTAATAACATAAACATTTCGATTGTTATTGAATAATAATAGGGTTTTACTTATTTTCTATAAAAGAGAATTGCATTGTTTTGAGCATTTGTACAAGTGTCTTTGATTAATGAGTGAAATACAGAAAATGGTGGAGAGTACACGAGATGCTATTTGTATGTTGATCGAATTAATTGTCCATCGCGGTAGAATAAGAGGTTGGCATTTTATTCATTAAGTCCTGTAATAGTTGTTATTTTACTAATTGGAGTGTACATTTTGTCTAGATCATGGAGAGAAGATATCAGGGGTAGCGTCACTAGTACATTTGATAAATTTGGAAGTGTATTGGAATGGACCATTTTGTACAAGAGTTTAATTCTAATGCATGATAATGTTAGAGAGAATTAAACTCCATGTTGATTGCTTTATGAATTACATTAATTCCTTAAGACATGAATAGTTGTTATTTGCAAACTCTATGGTTTGAGTGAAATCTAATTATGGGATCAAATATCTCGGTATGTTGGGAAACGAAAGTAATCGAAGTATTAGACAATTATTCATTTTCGGGATCCGTCATCCAGTTCAAAGGATAAAAAAAAGTCTACTTAAGTATTTTCTTATTAAGCTTAGTATTTGGTAATTGCCAAATTGTTACTATAAGTTGAATGGAAATAAGTCATTAAAGAAAATGTTAGCTTAAGTGACAACATAGTTAGTAGGCGTAAAGCGGTCCATGTAACCTAACATTTATCATTTGAAGACTGATGATTAGTTCATTCAATACAGTTTTCGAATCTCTGGGTACTGAAAAATTGTAATTTTTTGTTTATGGTTATATGTCAGATCTTGATGCCCACTCATCAAGTGCAATCTGGACTGGAAGAGTACTAAAGATTCAAGGTTTGAAAGTAATTCAAGATAAAAAAATAAAATAAAAAAATTAAGATTTTCAATTCAATGTTAGATAATTAATGTCCCATTTCATCTCTTAGAAGCATTGAGACAACTGTGAAACATGATGTCAGTTGGAAGGAATTGTAAATTATTTGCTATAATGTCAGTTTCACGTCAAAGTTCAAAGTCCGGGCTAGGGCTTGTTTGCGTCGGATTAAAATTTGAATTTAATCTAAGTTAAAATTAAACAATTAATATCAACTTCTTTCATGGGTCCTATATCTTTTCAACCACACCTTTCAAAAACTTCTATCACAATCTTTCTAAAAATTCGATTTTAATCCACACCAAACACCATCTAAGTCTCACATGACATTAGTCAAGTAACACAGTGGTCAATTATATAACGTGATCTAACTTCAGTGACTAAAGGTGTAAAATAATTGAGGAGTTATTTGAAATTTGTCTTGTACTTCGGTGACCATTTGTGAAAAGTTTCTCCAAATAGATACGGCGCCGTTTCCTTCTCCTCTTCTACACCGCCACCCAGACGATTTTTACTACTAGTGGAAAAAACTCTCCCTCCATACAGTCTCGAAAAGTCTCTACTCTCTCTCTTTCTCTCTAATCGCCTACGCAAACTCTATTTGCTAGTTCATTGTTATTAATTCTCTCTGCAAGGTAGGCTCTCCTCTCTTCGGGCAATATATACCTATTATATTTAGAAATCGTTATGTTGAATATTTGTGTGATGTTGTTTACTTGAATTTATTAAATTGTGTTGTTGTTCTAACTGCAACAGTAATTTCTTCATTTTCTTTTTGCTATATGTGTTTGGAATTTGAATTTTATAGAAATATAAGGTGTGCAACGGTGATGTTTAATATTTGGAGAGAAGTACTTAATTAGGTATTTACCTGAAAAAATTAAAGACAGTGGATATTATTATCTAAAAAGCCTTCAATTAAGTGCATATATGCTGGTTAATTTCTAATCATGTTCTAAATCTCGAGCTGAAAATGCTATTTACTTGTAGTTTCGAAGTAACTTTAATAACTAAGTTAAAATTTTAGTCCCGTTTGTATGTAAAAGTATACTTTTGATGGTTTTCTAAAGCTGCAGCCTTTAGTTAGTACAGTAGAAATTAGTTTGTGCCATAACTTATCTTTATGATTTGTGTAACATATGTATATGTTGGTATAAAATCGTGAATGCTTTTTGAAATACTTTTCGAGAAATTTTCTTATTTGAACAAGAAATTGAAGCACAAGTGTTATTGGCATGAATTCACATTGTTAATTCAGTGAATCGCTTGGCTATTCTGATTTTCATTTCTGGTATGAACAAATCTCAAGCTTAAGCATGGGCTATTTAGTTTCTGAAAGCAATTTTTTATGTTGTACGGAAAGGGATTGGCTCATTTTTGCTAAAATTATTGACACTGCTTCTTAGTCTGTAAATTATAGATTTTGTACCGTATTCATAAGTAGTTGAGAATAAAAATCTTGATGGCAGATTTTTCAGATCCATGGATGAGAGTTTATATGATGAGTTTGGTAACTACATTGGACCAGAAATTGAGTCTGATCAGGAGAGCGATAGGGAGGAGGAAGATGAGGAACTTGAGGAAAGAGCTGATGATGCGAGGCCCATGTCGGATGATGAGCACACTCCTGGGAAATCAAATGGTTGGCTAACTACTACTGATGATGTTGATATGGACAGTCAAATTGTCCTCGCTGAGGACAAAAAGTACTACCCAACTGCCGAGGAGGTTTATGGTGAGGAAGTTGAGACATTAGTCATGGATGAAGATGAGCAGCCATTGGAGCAACCCATAATTAAACCTGTCAAGAATCTCAAGTTTGAGTTGGGGGTTAAGGACTCATCAACCTATGTGTCAACACAGTTCCTTTTGGGTCTTATGTCAAATCCAAAACTGATCCGGAATGTTGCTTTGGTGGGGCACATACATCATGGAAAGACACTGTTTATGGACATGTTGGTGGAGCAGACACATCATATTTCGACTTTTGATCAAGATAGTGAGAAGCATATGCGGTACACAGATACAAGGATAGATGAGCAGGAGAGGAAGATATCTATTAAAGCAGTTCCTATGTCGCTGGTTCTCGAGGATAGCTGTTCAAAATCTTACCTTTGCAACATCATGGATACTCCTGGTCATGTTAACTTTTCAGATGAAATGACTGCTGCTCTTAGGCTTGCTGATGGTGCAGTGTTAGTTGTGGATGCTGCAGACGGAGTGATGGTAACATTTATTCAATTTATTTAACTGTATGCCATGGTTTTTGTGTTTTGGGAACTCTGCCTACTTGTGGGAATGCTACTACTAAGACGTCTTAGTTAGCATGATTATCTGTAGTCTTGTGTCAAATCATGTACTATTATCTCTATGTTGTAGTCAATTGACTTGTGCCACCTGTGCTGTTATGCTTTTGCAGCCATCTCAACTGTTATGTTGTTCATAACACTTTGTCCATATACAAACCAAAACTCTAATAAAACATTTCTTATCTTCACTACCCTTCAAAATCATCTCAGTTGAGGCAAAAAAATTGAACAAAAAGTTGAAATGAAAGATTTTGCTTTATAAGTTGTTGACTGTCAACGAAGTTGTATTTTAAGTATATTTTTAAAGTGGAGTTTTTCCCATATCCTCTCATTACTTTGGTCCTTCCAAGCAATTTCCTTCTTATTATTTATAAGTTTCAGCCGTCGCAACCATTATGGTGCCCATAGCTTTTTCCGAACTATCACACCAATTTGTTTTCAGGGAAGTTTATAGGGCATGTCATTTGAATTTGTCTTTTTTTTTTTTTTTTTTTCCAAAATCACTTTTAAGATCTTGCCATATTGGATGGCAGTGACTGCTACACAATTGAATGCTTAAAAAATGTAATTGTTTGGCTCTCTTAAAACCATGAAACTGAGGTTATAGCTGCCTTTACCTTTCTGGATCCTAAGTGATACTGAACTCCAATAACAAGAAGTTACCGTTAGTTTAATTTCACCTCATCTTTTCCTTAATATATTTCTGCTCCATTGCTGGGGATAAAATTGGGAAAACTCAGTCAAAATCATCATGTTCCCTCTTGAGGGCTGGGTTTCATTCCAAGTATCTTGACCAACTGTATTGAGGCTTGACGAGCTATGTTGGCCCAAATTAGGGTCATTGTATAAGTAAGCGTTTTTATATATCCATGTGCTTTTGTGTTAGGTATTGCACAGCAACTATTAGTTAATATGCTGTCTGTTTGATGTTTCCCACGTCAATTATTTTTGTACAGTTTGCTAATGCCTTTCAACTGCTACCTGTAGTTGCTGCTTGATAAATTTAAGGGGTTTGCTGATGTTCTTATATATTCTGCTTCCACAGGTAAACACAGAGAGGGCCATTCGCCATGCAATTCAAGAGCGCCTTCCTATAGTTGTTGTGATAAACAAGGTAATTTTTTAATTCACCCAATCTTTTTGAAGCACGTGGAGTATTCCATGTGAAAGTAATTGCATCCTGGGATCTTATGAGTTTCTTCATGTACTCATTTTATGTTTTATAAGCAGGTTGACAGGTTGATAACTGAACTGAAATTGCCCCCAAAGGATGCTTACCATAAGCTAAGGCACACTATTGAAGTTATTAATAACCACATAACTGCTGCCTCTTCAACTGCTGGAAATGTCCAAGCTGTTGATCCAGCTCTTGGAAATGTTTGTTTTGCGAGTGCCAGTGCAGGATGGTCTTTCACACTGCAGTCATTTGCTAAGCTATATGTCAAGCTCCATGGTATTCCATTTGATGCTAATAAGTTTGCTTCTCGTCTTTGGGGTGATTATTACTTTGATCCCGATACAAGAAGTTTCAAGAAGAAACAACCTGCAAATGGAGTGGAAAGATCTTTTGTCCAGTTTGTGCTTGAACCTCTTTATAAAATATACAGCCAAGTGATTGGAGAACATAAGAAGAGTGTGGAGGCAACTCTTTCTGAACTTGGGGTGACTCTCAGCAATGCAGCTTATCGGTTAAATGTTAGGCCTCTGCTTAGGTTGGCATGTAGTTCAGTTTTTGGGACTGCGACAGGTTTTACTGACATGCTAGTTCAACACATTCCATCTGCCAAAGAATCTGCAGCAAGGAAGATTGAGCACATCTATACTGGACCTAAGGATTCCACAATTTATCAGGCTATGGAAGATTGTGACCCCTCTGGTCCTCTAATGGTTAATGTGACCAAACTGTATCCTAAATCTGATTGCAGTGTTTTTGATGCTTTCGGTAGGGTCTACAGTGGTGAGATTATGACAGGTCAGACAGTAAGGGTATTGGGAGAAGGCTATTCTCCAGATGATGAGGAGGACATGACCATAAAAGAAGTTACAAAACTATGGGTTTATCAAGCTCGTTATAGGATACCCGTAAGCAGGGCCCCTCCTGGTTCTTGGGTTCTCATTGAAGGTGTAGACGCTTCAATTATGAAAACAGCTACACTTTGTAATATGGAGTATGCTGAGGATGTATACATATTCCGACCCCTTCAATTCAACACTCTATCAGTGGTGAAAACGGCTACTGAGCCTTTAAATCCAAGTGAGTTGCCAAAAATGGTGGAGGGTCTTAGGAAAATCAGTAAGAGCTATCCTTTAGCAATTACGAAGGTTGAAGAATCGGGAGAACATACCATTTTAGGTACCGGAGAATTGTACCTGGATTCCATAATGAAGGATCTTAGGGAGCTGTACTCGGAAGTAGAAGTGAAGGTATTTTTAGTTTTTTCTTTGTCGTCGCAATTTTTAAAGTGAACATTCACACTTATTTTATTTTATTTTATTTTTTTGAAAAAATAAAAATAATTGTATATTGTATTTTAAACTGAATGTTTGCTTTTCATTTTGATCTAATCTAAGTGCTTTTCCTTCTGCTTCTCTTCTATAATGATCAATGTAGGTTGCAGATCCTGTTGTGTCATTTTGTGAAACGGTTGTTGAGTCCTCTTCAATGAAATGTTTTGCTGAAACTCCTAACAAGAAGAATAAGATTACCATGGTAAGAAAGTCACCTGATGTAGCTTTGATCGAATAACACTATAACAGTGAGAATGTTCTGTTTAATTTGGGTTTTTTGATTCTTAATGTGAATTCCTAGATTGCTGAGCCGCTGGAGAGAGGACTTGCTGAGGACATTGAGAATGGTGTTGTAAGCATTGATTGGCCACGGAAGAAACTTGGGGACTTTTTCCAGACAAAATATGATTGGGATCTGCTTGCTGCAAGGTCCATCTGGGCTTTTGGGCCAGATAAGCAGGTGATTTGATTGCTGGCTCTACCTATAATGTTATTTAAGGTTTCAGTCTTCATAAAATATCTTTAGCATGAATGGATTCGATTCCTTTGTTTTCCCCTCATTTAAGGGCTTTGATTTCACTTATCAAGATTAATCTTTCTGTTTAAAATTGATACATTTTTTTAGGGACCTAATATTCTATTAGATGACACTCTCTCAAGTGAAGTTGATAAGAGCTTGCTGAATGCTGTCAAAGATTCTATTGTTCAGGGGTAATGTAATTTATAAATTTTGGTTCTCTTCATGATTGATTTCTGCCTCCAATATTGACTAATGTACTGTGGACAGATTCCAGTGGGGAGCTCGAGAAGGACCTCTCTGTGATGAGCCCATTAGAAATGTAAAATTCAAAATAGTGGATGCAAAAATTGCAGCTGAGCCATTGAATCGTGGAACTGGTCAGATCATTCCAACAGCTCGACGTGTGGCTTATTCAGCTTTCCTCATGGCAACCCCTCGGCTCATGGAACCAGTGTACTATGTCGAGGTAACCATCTTCTACGTTGCTAGTATTTGGCGTGTTTCATCTAGGAACAATTCAAGGATAAATTGCATTTGCCTTGCAATTCTGGGTTAACTAATTTTGTTTATTTCACATGATGATGGGTCCACCTTTCAGTCTGAAAACATCTAGTTATATTGCTTTTGATGCTTAATTGATGTTTCTTCACAGTTGATTAATATGCTGTATTTAGAACTTAACATCATGTAGTGTAAGAGATTTGTAAAGATTGAAACTGGCAACAATACGATGATAGTGCTTTCTCCATCAAATTTAGGTTACAATTGGACTTAGGTGGTGATTTTTTATTTCAGATTCAAACACCGATAGACTGTGTGTCTGCCATATACACAGTGTTATCGCGCAGGCGTGGGCATGTCACTGCAGATGTTCCACAACCAGGGACCCCGGCATACATTGTTAAGGTCTGAGTTCCCTAATTCAGCCCATACAGTTACTTTTCTGCATATTTTCATGTTTTTGACCCCTAAATATTTGCTTGAATATGTGTTGCATCTGAAATTATGTAGTAATAACTCTTTTCCTGCATGGAATCCAGGCCTTTTTACCTGTCATCGAATCATTTGGTTTTGAGACAGACCTGAGGTATCATACCCAGGGCCAAGCATTTTGTCTTTCTGTATTTGATCACTGGGCAATTGTCCCTGGAGATCCGCTCGATAAGAGCATTGTATTGCGACCATTGGAGCCAGCACCAATCCAACATTTAGCTCGGGAGTTTATGGTCAAGACAAGGCGTCGTAAGGTATAACTTTGTTTCTGTCAATCTCAAGATAATTGTTTTGCTGTCTACATTATTTGCTTCTCATTTTTGTTCATATTTATGAAGTCCATGGTGCACGGAAAGAGCATTACAACTCCTCTGTTGGGTTGTAATATTCTCAAGTGACGTCATTTGTATTGGAATGGATGCATGTGATCTAAATGTGACTTCTTCAAGTCCCAATTGGTCGGTCCGTTTGGAATCTAGGTGTTTGTGCTATCCTTTTGCAATAACTGAGTAAATGAGCATAATTCCAGAAATCATTTGTACCGATAGTGAGCTCTGGAACGAATCGTTCTTATTGACCTTTAGTGGCATTTTTCATTTGAACTTCCTATTGAAGAGTGTTGGGGAGTTTGGCTTTTTCTTTTTTGGTTTAAGAGTGCCACTTTCGTGCTTGATCCAGCTAGACTGCTCCAATGGTTCAAGCGAACGAATCATTGGTCATCGCTAACTTTGGGTTTTTCAATTGGTTTTTGTCAGGGAATGTCTGAAGACGTAAGCATCAACAAATTTTTCGACGAGGCTATGGTGGTAGAATTAGCTCAACAAGCTGCTGATCTGCACCAACAGATGCTGTAGTGAGAATAAGTATCCATTACCGGGTTGTCATTTTTTTCATATGGCACTTGTATTACGAGTTACTCTAAAGTCCCGTTATTGCTCTATCGATGTAGAGAGAGTCACGGTAGCCGAAAATAACATTCAAAGACTTGCATATCTGTTTTCGAGTGGAACTCAATCGTGTAGGATTGATGCATAAAGAGCTAATAATAAGTTTTTTCCCCATAAATAGCACCAATATATAAAGGTCAAGCATCCAAAATATTTCACCACCCATAGAAACGTTGCTCAATATGTTTTCTTCCTTCTTCCGTTGACAATATATACTCGACAAAGATGGATGGGTAGAGAATCGTGTTTTATTTTGAATCGAACCGATCAATGCCTTTTCTTTTCCTTCTCTCTGTATTCGTACTTGCAAACCCTATTTCTGTAGTCTCCTCATGATTCTAATCTCCCTGGCCTTGGCCTCCACGGTCCACACTTCCCAGTTACGTATGTACGCACGATAAAATTTACGACGAAAAAATGTCTCAAACCATATGTTCTGAGAGCATGCATGAACAAATTGAGTTGTTGTAATTATCTTAATGTGTGGTTTTTGAATTAAATGAAGAATATAATGAGGTTGCCGAATGGAATACCAATTCTACAGTGATGATATTGGCAGCAAAGAGAACATTCTAACATGGAATACTACACTGGGATAATTGAGTATTTATATCGCTACTTACAGAGCCGGAATATTTTTTTTGTACGCGGGAGAAGCCAAGTTTTAGAATAGTATAGTGAACAGATTGAGCTATATTCTGCATCAGGCCGACACTGGTAAAAAATCTAAAGAACTTGCTCAATAATCTGGAGGCAGCAAAGGGTGTTGGCGTGGGGCAGATATCATTACCAGATGAATTCAAAGGTGAAATTGATAACATGGGGATAACCATCAATCAACTTGCTGATACTTTTCACAATGTTACAGGAAATAATTCAGACGACATTCGCAATTTTCTCAAACCCTTGTAATAACCTACGTCTACTTAACTACATAATCAAAATCGATCTAAAGGTCAAACATACTCAATTACGCAGTTTTCTCAGTCCCTTGCAGGAGGCTCACTGTTATTCTTTTAGCTGCTGCAGTTTTAGCAGTTCTAGGACTGCAAGTTTCTGTTAGTTGTAGACTCGAGCACGAATCATTTTGGTTTACAAATTATTGTTATATATATTAGAGGGCTTAATTGATTTATCACGATTGTTGGTCGTGCAGTGTTCTCTGTTCTTGGAAAAAAAGTGGATTCTATACTGGTATGTATATAGCATAGCATTGTTGTTTTCTCTAGCAGTTTGAACATACATATAGAGATATTCGTTATTCGAGTATGATGCTATATTCTTGATCACCTGCAGGCTGCAGCTTAGTGATCGTAGGATGGATTTTGGTGGCTGGGACATTCGTGATGAGTGACGTGTTTCTCCTTGTTCATAAGTAAGTTAAATCTAACCTTGCTTGCCTGGGGAAAGGCAATAATCCCAATCTCAAGCTCTTTACATCAGGGCACGAGATCATTTGAAGGTTGGACGAGGGAGGGAGATTTTCATTTAGTTTCAGTGTCAAGGTGATTTGGGTTCTTTTTGATTGGCAGTGTGTTTGCAGATACATGTGTAGTGATGGACGAGTGGCGTCAGAACCCAAACGCAAGTTTTGCATTGGAGATCATTCCTAGAGTAGATGACACTGCTGCTCAAGATATTTTCAAACTTACCAAGGGAGTCACCTCTCACTCATCAGTGTCGTTGACTACGCCATAACGAATGTCTCCAATGCCAACGACCTTCCACCCAAGGCGAAACCGTTCTATTTTAACCAATCGGGAATTTTGGTGCCAAGTTACTGCAATCCATATAATTCTGATTTCACAGATCGGAAATGTGCACCTGGCGAAGTCGGAGTTACACCAATGCATCACTGGCATGGAAGAAGTATATCTGTGAGTTTTCTCCGTCCAATATATGTATCACAACTGGTCGACTGACCCCAGACCATTACACACAACTGACGAGCTCGATAAATGTAAGCTATGGTTTGTATACAGGGATGCCATTTGTTGTGGAGTTGATAGACTCCACATTTCTTACAGAGACATTTACAGATGCTAGTGATCTTTTGGGTTGTGTATGCCAACGAAAGAAGGCATCGTGCATACACCAAAAGAGTTGACCATCATTTCAGCCCTGAAGAGGAGAAGACATCCTATACAAGGATGATCAGTGTTCATTTCCTTGGATCGCACAATTTTCAGTTGTAATCTGAAAATGTTAGTGCGATCTTTTACGGTGTAATTTTGTGTATTCAACAAAGACAATCCCTTAATCTGGCAGGCAAAGGAGATTTATGATGCCGGTGCATACCTCTAAAGATTGCTTCCTCTAAGAATAGACATCCCTTGCTCTGGCTTGATTACGAAGAAGAGGCTGTCTCAGATCATGAGTCAAAGCCCTACGGATATTCTATGCATTTAGTTATCTTTAAAAATGTGATTAATTCACCCTCTAGAAACAAACATCCATCCTTTTTACATGTAATAGTCACAGATTCACTTTGTTCTTTATTTTCTAATAAAAACACACGTGCTAATTCTTATTAGCTCAACCACCAAAATGGGGTGAAAAAAATACACAGGACGACTTAAGTGCTCGATATCTCCCACCTATTTGCAAGCGGGGAGAGCAACATATGGCATATGAACAAATACAATGGAGAAAGGAGCAACTCTTACAGATTCAGATGAAGATACTGTAATAGGTTCCAAAGGAGGTATAGCCCCAGATGAATCTAAGGTTAATGCCTTCCCGTTCAGCAGCATAGTCTGGCTTTGTATGTTTCCATCCATTGCAGTTAGGTGGTATTCTTCTCTTGTTCCACGGTCTTCATTTGCACGGGGCATCTTAATCACTTTCGATCTATGTCTATGATGTCCATGTTTGTGCTGATGCAATAGAGTTCCATTAAAGTCGACTTTTGCCTCTACAGTATTGTTGCCATCTAGATTTATCAGCAATAAAGTGATACCTTGCTGCAAGATAAAAATTCCAATTACGACACCTAAACAATACTTCCACATTTATACAAAGAAACAGAGTTTTTTATTTAACAAAATAGGTTCAATTAAACTTACAGATAGCTTCGCACAATGAGCATAAGCACGGATCTTCTTCGTCCCGGAAAAATTTGTTGACAGAACAGATCTCCCCATTAATCGGTGCCAAAGAAGAGCACTACAATAAGAAAAGCAGTATTAGGTGCTGTACAAGAGTGAATCATGGTAAAATAAAAATATGGCCAATTATCTCAACAAACCTATAGTAATCAGGATTTGGAACAAAGGTCGTGGTATTAAGTAATCCATAGTTGCCACCAATTAAGGTTTGTCTGCAATATGTTTTTGTATCAAAAGTTGATGACATCCCAAGTTGATCCAGATACCTGTAATTTAGTGCCGACAAAGTATATCCTTCTGGTTTAAGAATTGAAAACTCGTAAAAGTTGCGTGGGAAGGTAGCATTGGTATTACCAGAAACTGAACACAAATGCATTTGTTACATGATTGCGGCCACTGTTGTAAGCCCCTCCCGACTCACCAACCCATGCAACTGCTGAAGATGCATAACTCCTTAGGATGTTCTTGAGTCCCCTAAATGTATCAGCCTCACCATCAAGATAAGATGGATCGAGAATCTTTTCAATAAGGTGCTCATCGACTCCTACAAAGAAGAAAAGATTTGTATTCATTTAAAATCAACTGCTGAATAAAATCAGATGTTTGCTAGTTGAAATACCTGGGCCAAGATTATATATGTGATGAGTCACCACATTCAGTGATCCCCCGGCTTTATCTATGTATTGTTTGAACCAGTTTGGTTCATAGAATCCTCCTGGTGCTATGATTCTCGGTTTGACATCAACTCCTTTGTAAATGTCTTGTATTAGGTCATGCAAGACAATTGTATCCGATGCATATTGATCTGCTGCAACTCGTACCCCTACTCCATTTCCACTCAGTTCATTCCCTACAAAGAAATGGAGATCAGCAAAAAAATTTAACATCTGACAGTTAGTTAGATTATTATCATTGTTTCCATACAATTTTCACAGATTCTATTGAAGGCCTACATGGTGACATGCACGAAAGAGGCATGCTACGTGAAAAGTAGAACAGAAGAATTCTTACCAAGTTCCCAACCATAAATGCTATGACCCTTTTTGACAGTGTAACGAATAAAAGAAGCAGCATTTGTGGAACTCCAAGCTCCCACGGCAGAATTATCCGACTGTATGGATCTTCCATTCAGTGCATTTAATCCAAAAACAATTAAAGCCCTGAATTAAATTCACAAAGGTGATTGTAAGTTCCAACGTCTCTTTACCTATTCGAATTTAGACAAAGATATGCTTTTACCCAGATTTATTAAAAAAGGAATTTAATTCATCCCATCTGGACAAGGGAAGACATCCCTCCGTGAAACCAAACAACTCCGACTTGTTTTTAGCAAATTGAATGCAGGGTTGCAAATGGTCTTCGGTTTGATAGATGACTTTATCTTGCAAAGTGCCACCCAATCTGATCTTTAGTGGCGAAAAAGCTACACGGTTATTAAAAAAAATAAAAATTTAACTTGTGCCGCCCGATTCGAATTAAAAAGTGTATAAATATGTGAAAAAATCCTTACCTTTTATTGCATTCAGGAAAACGATATTGTTAAGATCCTGGACACAAGAAAGATCTAACAGATATTATGAAGTATCTATTTTTATTAAATTAGTGTTAACAAATCCAACATTGCAAAAATAAATCATCAATATATAAGGATAACAAAAAAATAACCTACTTGTCAACTGAATTAGAAAACAAACACCAAATAACCAAATTAAACGAATAGTACAAGTATTTAGTACGTTAATAGAAATCCCCCAAGTCATGGAATTTAAATCTACCGTACTGACGAAAAATACCCATAAGCATTAGAATGAATTAGTAACCACCAAGAACGAAAAACAGAGCATCTTCCAAGAAGTAAACTGAAATCCTGAAAACATTCATGACTTAAAAAATTCAAGAATATCAGCAGAAATCTGCTGAATACAAGATTTAAATGATATAAATATGTCATTCTCTGACTTTTAGATCAAGTTGTTCAATAAGGTATGCACATGTAAGGCTTTGATGAAAAAATTGAACCCGCGCCAACACGTGAAGGGGCGTGTTTCAGTCTCTAAGCTAACATTTATACACAACGACATACTCAGACATAAAATATAGAAGAAGAAAGCACGTGAGAGAGAAATGTACCAAATTAAGCATAGACGAATGGTCCCAGCTACAAGTCCCATAATCACACTTCTCCGGCGGCCACCAGTCCATGGTTGCACATATAAAATCACTGTCTGTCCTCCCAATGGGACTCGTCCCATCAATAAATACAGTGTTAACAACACTTAAATTTGCAGCCTTCAAATCCTCTGCATACACAAAAATGAAGCTGCAAAATAACAAGCTAAACACAAAGTGAAATACCAAAGAACCCATCTCAAATGCTTGTAGTAATACTCAAGATCTCTCTTTTAACACATGCCCAGATTCATTTAAGATACAAAATTACAAATTTGGATGAAAGAATGGTAAAAATACAATACAAAGATAAAAGGACGTTTAATGAGTTACAAGCCGCCTATTTGAGATAATATTAGTTACAACATCACATTTATTAAAACCATACATTGACAGTGACGCGGGGTAATGGGTTCGAGATTTGGTGAATTAGGGTTCACAAGAATTGAATAATGTGAAATTTGTTGGCAGTGGGCCATTTTTTGTTATGCTATACTTCAGAAAATGTGTAAAAAAGTGAACAGAATAGCTGGAGGAAAAAGATTAGTACAGTAAAGCAGTGGTGTACTGCTGGGTTTTGTGTTGTAGGGTCTACCTGTTATGGAGAATGCGTGTATCTTAAAAGGCGAAATCTTTCTTTCGTGTAGGCGTGTAGCGTACCGACGTCGACATCTCGTGCATCCATTCTTGTTAGAGAAAATATGAAAATGTCATTCTTATGCAGATTCTATTTGTTAGCGAGAAATCATTTATGGAGACGTCAAAAAATTTGCCCCGACAACGATAATCTCACCTTTCAACGTAAAATCTTACCACCATAGTTCTGTTTGATTTTTTTTACCTCCTTTAAAAGTTAAATATCGGCATGTGGACCACCACATAACTGGGACGGGTTAGTTTGGCCCTAAGCTCGGTTTCCTATAAATCGAGCTCTCATGAGCTAATCGGCTAAGTTGATGAGTGGATCTAGCCCGTCTCCGTTCCCACTCTGTAGATATGGTACATACGTCACGAGAATTTGCTCTTAGATATAGACAACCTACCAAGAATTTGCTCTTAGATATAGACAACCTACCACGGTACTACAGACAAATTTTATAATTTGTATATTTTTCTTGTGGGCCTTACTGGCTTACACCAACTACACATGTACAACAAATTCACTTCTTAATTCCAATCCTCCAAGGCTAATAACCTTCATAAATGGAAATCCACTAGTGGATTTGTTGTAATCGTTGTTGGTCGCAGGCAAACAAGACGTAACTAGAGACAAAGTCAATATACGAGATCTTATAATACTTTTAGATTAATCTCCATATCGGTGTGTTGGGTAAGTACCAATGATTGCATAAACGGGAACATATAAATCTGTCAAATGAAAAAAAAAAAAAAAACAGTTGGTTAATAGGGTGGCCAAATTTCCTACTCTATCAAGACAGACCAACTAAACCTCCCTCACCCTATTACATCCTCTCGACCGAAAGAAATAAGTTGAATAAACAGCTATTGCTACTTCATTTCTTCTTCTTTGCGGGTGGTTGATCCTCGTCCTCGTCCTCCTCATCTTCGTCTTCTTCCTCTTCGTCCTCACCATCCTCGTCATCATCTCCATCGTCATCGTCTTCATCCTCGTCCTCATCATCACTACCTTCATTGCCATTAGCCTTGGGATCCACTTCATCGTCATCATGGTCTTCATCTCCCCCTTCTTCACCAGATAAGTCCTCATCACCAGCGCCATCATCATCATCGTCATCCTGATTATCAACATCATCTTCATCTTCATCATCATCCTCTGTATCACTTCCATCTTTGTTCTCTGGCCCAGGCTTTTCCACTCTAAGAAGTTCTTCCATGGGAAACCTGCACATGTTATGAGATCTCACCTATTTTACAATTTCCTCGTGCACATTGTAGCATAGACAGAAACTATAAATACCTTTTTCCAGCCAAGTTTGGAGCCAGGTTTGGCAGTCCATCAACATCGCCCAGCATAGTTCCCATCTGTGAACATAGCATTGTTAAGGAAACTCAAAACAAAATCTACACATCCAAATCAATTAAAAACCATTTACTGGGCCCGGATATATGAATTACGTAAAGCATGAAATGAAAATTGCATAACATGCACAGAAATTGCTAAGCAACACATGCCACAAACAGCATGAATTAAGAATCACATAATAGCCAGAAACTTTAAATAGCAAATATAGGTCCAGTGTATAACAAATTCATGTGAAGCAGACCTTAGCACTTGTTTGTAAAAAATTATTCTCCCCTTATAATTTGCAGTCAAACATTAACTTAACTACACGTGCACAAATACTACGACTTATTATCCACAACATTTCATGGGACCGACCGCTCCTAATTATTATATCTCTATGATTTCTCCCAAACAAACACTAAATGATTTATCAGCTGATAATACAAAGCAAGACCAAAGCTCATATTCAGCAAATGAAAAAATAAGAATACACCAATTTACATGCTGCAGTTGGTAGGCAGGATTCAAAATGTAATTCCTCAATAAAAGGTCAAAACCCTCTGCAGTGCCAACATAAATATACTGCATGATATAATGCCTTCACACTAAGCTCGTAACATGAAAACTTGTCTCTTACCAGAGAAGAAACAGAATGCGACAGGTTTAAACGCAGCTCATGGGACGAAAAGGAGATCATTAGCAATAGGCCAAAAGACAGATTCCAAAGGACCAAAATAAACAAAACTGAGGTCCATGGTACAAAGCACGCATGAGCGAACAAACAGTTGAATTATCAATAGAAAATTCCACAACATCATCATTAAAAGCTTTTACTTTCAAAATACATCTCCATGCCAAGCATTCATTCCTAGTGCTCATGTTTTTATTTTCACCATTTCTTGACAATAATAATTTTTCTCGGTCTCCATACCAGCAGGTGTATAGTGTATATCGTCATTAGCATGAAACAAAAAGTCTAAGTGCCAAAAACATGAGCAGTTTATATTGAATAGGTAGTAATCATATGAATATTGAGCTTCCATGAAATTTAGTGAAACTGTAAAAGAGTATCATATTTAAGTTAATTACAGCAGAATTTATATGTTTCTGTGAGTATGGAATCAAATACATCAGCATTAACTAAGAAAAACTTATTTTTCCACAAATTCAATTAAATGTCAAAGTTCAAAATATTTAAACTAACCAATAATAATAATAAAACCATTAGAAGTTTAAACAGCTTAACAACTTAATGAAAACATTAATTAAAAAAAATAAAATCAGATAAGTTCCATTTTATTTTTTCCTTTATCCAAGCGGAATAAACTCTAATCTTAATCTGTAGTCAACAACTTTTAAGGGTTTTGCATACTAGTAAATTTATAAGCTGTATTTTTAAACACTGCATATAACGAGTCACACCACTAGAGAAAAGAAAGACAGTAAATTGTCACTCTTCTGAGTAAATCTTCAATACATTCAATAAATATAAAAAACCTAAGCCAAAAAGAAAAAAGAAAAAACCAAGATTCAAGCACCCTTCAGTTATAAACTTAAAATTCGCTCATTTGTTTAAAAAAAAAAAAAAAAAAAA
>CAIGRQ010135593.1:0-18360 GCA_903798375.1 Fraxinus sp. D2006-0159 | reverse complement strand
TGAAAATATAATAATATAAAAATTGATAGTAATTTTTTTTTTTTTTTTTTTTTTCGTTTTTGGGGTTTTTTATACAAAGAATTCATGACTCCTAATGGGGTTTGCCTTTCTGTGACGTCTGATCTTTAACTTTTGACCTTCAGTTAATAACTGTCCTTCTTTATGGGATTATTGATTTGATCCAACTTATTTAAATGAAACTATAAAGAGTGTAAGTTTGCAACAATATATAAAGAATGCAAATTAGCAGCATTTCCAGATCGTGCAGATCTAGAAATGAATTAGATTATTTGTATTCAAAAGCTTAAAACTCAATTGTATCTTTTATCTAAAAGTATATCTCCTTGGCTTTATTGTTTGGAAAAGCTTTTGGCTGTCCGACTATGGCGGTGCTTACTTCTGAAACAGATTATTGAATTGTCTGAGTCTTACTTTCTTGGCAGCCACATATTTATTTATTATATTAAAAGTAGATGGTGCAAGAAAGTGTCCATTTATTGGTTTTGAATCGATTAATTTAATTACTCTGAAAGCTGTCCTTTTGCATGCTCAACTAGATATCACTCCACAGGAATGACAATTTTAAGCATCACTTTTGGATAAGTTTTTCCTCCAAAGGAAGCATTGGCATGTCTAATTTTGTCAAATTGCATCTTGTCTAATTTTGTCCTTGTGCATCTTGATGTGGCTAATTTTGTTAAAAGTTTTTCCTTTTGATTTGTTTGTTTTCTATTGTTCACTTCTGATAAATCAAACTTATGGGCCATAGGATATTAATGCCTCTTGTAAAGTTATTAATTGATCATTAATAACTTATGGTATGGGTCAACTTCAAGATGATATTTTCTGATCTTGAAACATGTAGATTGGTCACGACCTTTGAAGAAAAAAATGCCGAGCATGTGTGTGGGAAGGTGTTTATACACACCTTGGTCAAAAAACACTTTTGGTCAAACATACCCTGAAATGAGAAAGCATTCTTGATTGATGGAAATTTAATTCAAGAATCCATTACGCATGATTTTTTCTATTATGTGTGACTATCCCCTAGACTTCTCTTAAAAAAAAATAAAAAATAAAAAACTGAAAGATCTGGAGCTGAGAGCTGGCCCTCAAACTTATGAGATATGTGCTTGGACCATCTAATGCCATTGTTGTGAAGTTGCAAATTCACATTTGTCTTTTGGCTGTATGGATTCATGAACTTTTCCTTTTGTTGGAGTCATAAAAGTTAAATTTTAATGACCTTGTAGGAATAATTATTTATCACTATAATCAATAAGTTGAGTGGACCCTCTAGTCAAATTTCATGGAGAGCATAAATCAGGCCACCACTTTTCTAAGGAATGGACCACCTTCCAAATAATATATCACTATCAATATCTTTAATAAACAGACAGTTTCATTTAGATGCAATACTTTTGTAATGCATATTTTCAGTATTTTTCTGTTATTTTTGCACGTATTCTTCTGTTATATGTGAGATGATATCTCTACTGCTTTAGAAGAAGAAATAGGTGTCTACTTGTACCAGATTCTCAAGTCTAATGGGTAAAGTAGATTATGATGAATGTTGAACAAATCAATTTTGCAACCTTGTGAAATCTAAGAAAGGATACAAGTGGGCATAGAATGACTGTGGAAGGCTGCTGGATTGTTTACTTTTTGCGGTTGGGGGGTGGGAGGTTGTTGGATTTGGAAGGAATCAATATTAATATGGAAAAATACAGTATCCTCATGGGAGATTGTATCACATGATGTATTGAAGTAGTTAATGGCTGTAAGGGGCTTATATGCATATGAACCTTACCAGAATATGATGTAAAAGTCCAAGCGATATAAACTATTCTCAGTGCAATTACTTGACATAACTGAAATTTTTTACTATCATCTTACTACTTATAATCATGCCCTCCCGTCAAGTTTTAGGCCTGCATTTTTGCTTGTAGGTTGTTGGGATATTCAAGATGTTTGTACTTCCCCTCTTAGGCCAGCTTGCTGATGAGTATGGGCGTAAACCGCTGCTTCTTCTCACTGTATCTACAACAATTATTCCATTCAGTACGATTCTTTGTGCACCTCTTTGTACATAATTTCTTACTATATAAAGAAATTTATACCAACTTGAAAATCTTGCAAATTTTCTCTTGGGTTCAACTGTGGCAATTACATGATAATGCTTTGCCTATGGATTAACTTCAAAATTTGTTTTCACTAACAGTATTGAATGTACAAACTGCCTAAGGAATAGAAAATGACAAGGTACTGGTTTTAGACAAATAATCTGGATGATGCAAGCTTAGGAGACTTGCTAAATTCTTCTTGATAGGAACATCAACTTCAATTCTACGAGCATTTTGAAGATGAAGATATGTCACACAACTTCACGTTTTCTCTCGCTTTGGTAGAATCTCCGTCCAACTATAAACAGATACTTTAGGAGTCAAAATATGGATGGTTTTGAACAAATACTTGCCAAAAAGATTTACGACACCTTTATTATATGAACATACTAGCATTAGAGTTTTGAATACAGCAAAAAAACTTGTAAATTCTGCAAATAAATTTTGAGAGTAGGAGTGGCTTTCTTCCAATTTTTTCTCAGAAAATATTATTTCTAGTATAAACCTAAGCCATACTCTGTAAACTCATATTTCAATCTCTTCCAAATTTAACCTCTGGAAAATTCCTTGTTTCACTGTTGACTTCTTGAATATGTTTAGGCCTGTGAAACATTGTTGCATAATCCAGATGTAAATATATATTTTAGATTAGGAGTAATAAGGTTAAATCATCTTATCAATATTTTCTGGTGCCTATTTTATCAGCAACATCAACTAATTACGATTCCAGTTAACTCAATACAAAAAATGCAATGTTATCACTTTCAATGAAGATTATGATTCATGCATTATTGTCTTCACCAGTAGTTGCAATTTTTTATTTTAATTATGAAATATATTGATTTTTGAAATAATATTTCCAGCTTTACTTGCCGTTGATGAATCAAAAGGATCTGTTTATGCCTATTATGTGCTCCGGACAATCTCTTATATCATAAGTCAGGGGAGCATTTTCTGCATTTCCGTTGCTTATGCAGTAAGTCATTCTGTACTTCTGTGAAACAAGAATTGGGAGTTATACAAGAATCAAAAGTGGGAGTTATACAAGAATCAAAAGTTACTAACCTTTTTTACTATCTTGCAGGCAGATGTTGTGGATGAGAGTAAGCGGCCTGCAGCTTTTAGTTGGATCACAGGCCTGTTCTCTGCATCCCATGTAATAGGGAATGTCTTAGCACGTTTTCTTCCAGAAGATTATATTTTTGAGGCATGTTTGTTATAGAACTTTCAGCATTTTGTTTTTGTTATCTTCAGTGTTATTACTTCGTTATTGACTGCCAAAAATTCCAATTTCAGGTCTCAATAGCTTTATTGATCTTTGTTCCTGTTTACATGGCACTGTTCCTGTCAGAAACAGTAAGGCCAACTCGAAAAGCAGACCGGCATATTCCTTTTTTAAATAAAGTGTTTAATGTTGTTCAGGAACGATATTACTCAATGAAAAATGCTGTACATGTTGTTACCAGCAGGTAATTTTGTATGATGTTTCAAGTGGTTTCATTTTTCTTGAACTTACCAACACTAAAGCTTCTTCTTGTTCAGAATATAGGAATCAGGATACAATTCATACAAGCAATATATAATACAGAAAGATTATCATTTGTAGGCATGTAAGCTTGCTAAACAGTTTCAGTTTTGTTCTCAGCTCGACTCTTAAACTCATTTCTCTTGTTTCCTTCTTCTATGAATTGGGAATGTCTGGCATCAGCAGTGTCTTACTGGTATGTCTCTAACAATTTAAATTCGATTTATCAAGAATAATTATATTGAGCAGGGATTCCATTGGCAATAATATATGCTCATTCTTGCAAATTTTCATCTTTTTTTTTCTCCTGCAAATGGTATACACATCTTTTCTTTATAAACTGATACACAGAAAAAGATATGTTAACTGCATCAAATTTTTCTGCAAGAATGTTTCCTACTTTCTTTTTCCATCCTTGCAAAACAAAAATTAAAATGTTCTGTGACCAGCTCCCAACATGTTTCAAAAAGTGTTGTGACAGATACTACAACTGGTGTTTGTGACATTGAAAACATAGTAATTCTTATTCACCAACAATTTGAGCTGCAGACACGAGTTTTTTTAATTATGATTTACTGAGAGTTTGTGATGTAAACCAATTAAATGTATCTGTTTCATGCCTGGAATCCTTTTAACTTTTCTTTGATAACCGTGCAGTATTATTTAAAATCAGCATTTGGCTTCAACAAAAATCAATTTTCAGAAATCTTGATGGTGGTGGGTGTAGGTTCAATTTTTTCTCAGGTACTTGGAAGATATTCTCAGAAATGGCTTTGATAGTTTATGCTGAAAGTAGAAAACACTTCTGACAAAGCATAGTTAGCTCAGTAAAAGATATATGTTCTACTATCTTGTTATCTACAACATTTTTTATTGCTTTTATTATTCGATCATGTTGGTAATTGAACGAAAAGAACTGCAGGGGATTTTAAGACTCCATCGTCCTAAAATGAAATTACATATTGTTTGGTGCAGTCCCTTATAGAGTTTTCTAGAATGATTATAGAGAGAAAACCGATGAAACTGTTTTTTTTTCTTGTGCAACCACTTTGTTTCATGTTCTCCTTTTATATACTAATCCTCCTATTCTTTCAAAAATCTTTAAATCTGAAGTCTATGTGCGTTGAAAATGTAACTTAAATAAGTTTGTTCCTGGACGTGGGAGTCTTGAGGACATAATTGAAATAAATAGGTTTGTCCTCTTTCTATTAGCTTACAATTTTAGATGTGGTGGTTTAACGATATGAACAGTTTAACCATCATCCTTGTGCATCCCATAAGCTATTCCCGTTGTGCACTTGCGGCCAATCCCGAAATTTGTCAGGCTCTGCCATTTCTCTAATCAATTTTGCTGCTTTTATGCATTTTCCAAGATTCTGGTTCTTCCTCTTCTCAATCCACTGGTTGGAGAGAAACTGATACTATGTGCTGCTTTGCTTGCTTCCATAGCATATGTAAGTTCCCTTTGAAATACACAACTATTGTGGCTGGAAACTTTTCTTCTTTATAGTCTCACAAAAGGGTTTTGTACAGGGACTACTTTATGGCTTGGCCTGGGCATCTTGGGTACGTTGACTCACATTCTAAAATCTAGATGCTTGCATATTTATCTCCCTTATCTTCAACATTTCTTTTTGTATAACTTATACCTGTGAAATCATGTTTGGTTGGAAAGTACTAAACAATATTAAGCCCTTGCTTGATCCTCATTACTTTCAAAATACATTTTTCTCTCTCATCTTTTCAATCACACATTCTTCAATAAAATAATATTACACACAAATCCAAAACTTTTTCTTATTTTTTACCACACATTCTTCATCAATCTACTATTTCAAAATGCATTCTTAGGAAATAATGGGGCTCAAACAGGTTTTTAAATGAAAAAAAAAAAAGAATGTCAAGTCTTTTATATTATATTGTTTATTCAAACATGCACTTGAAGATATATTCACAATTAGTGCTTCTATGCTAACCCATTTTTTCTGTTGCAACTTTGACAATAATCTATATGTTACAGTTGATAACTGCTAGCTATTGCTGAAACAGGTGCCCTATTTAAGTGCTTCGTTCGGGGTAATCTACATCCTTGTGAAACCTTCTGTAAGTCATTTTCTGAAATTCTATTTTCAGTAGTGTAATTAAGAAGTTTAGTGGTGTTAGTTCGTGAAATTAAATTGATTTCTTTCCTTTTTTATTCATTATTTCTGTTAATGACAGACTTATGCAGTTATATCCAAAGCGTCAAACTCAGCAGATCAGGTTTGTGAACACTACTACTAAATACCATTCTCAACGATGACACCTGCTTTCCAGAAATCTATGTATCACAAAAACCGATCTAAAGCACCTTTTGGAATGAAATACTTATAGGAGAAAATATAATTGATAAATATATCATCCACTCCACAAGAAACTTAATCTTTCAATCACGCTTAGGGTGATATAATTGCAGAGTTAAACAAGAACTAATTTTATCCTCTGTTAGAGTTCAATTGTCAAGCGATATCCTCCCAGTTGACTTCAATTCATCTTAACCTAAGAATTTTGTCATAAAAAATATTAATGAAATGAAGAAGAGTCTTGAGAAGAGACTTAAGCATACGCTATATCCTTGATTCCTATGCCCCTTTCAATCTGACTTCGCTAATATGATGCTTCAAAATATGGAAAATCCTCTGTCAATGTTGCTTCTAATTGAAATTATCTCATTTTTCTCTTATATCCTCTTTTTCAATCAGGGGAAAGCTCAAGGATTTATTGCCGGCGTGCAATCCATTGCAAGTTTATTATCCCCATTAGCAATGACTCCATTAACCAGTGAGTTAGCTTTTCTATTACTGCCCCTCTTGTAGAAAGATCACAACCATTCAACTGAACTTGCTTTACTCTTGATTCTATCTTATTCCAGCATGGTTTCTATCCAGCAATGCTCCTTTTGACTGTAAAGGCTTCAGTATTATATTTGCATCTATAAGCATGGTAAGCTTGTACATGTCCTTAATACATGGCACTTGCATGTAGAAGATCGCAATTGAGTCTTGTGGTGCCCGATATGATCATATGATCCCATTTGAGAGTCTTCTTGTGACCGATAGGATCATATGATCACATTTAAGAATCTTCTTGTGACCGATAAGATCATATAATTATTATGATAGGATAATAAGATCCCATTTGAAAGTCTTGTCAAAAGTGATATGATCGATCACATCATTGCAATGATGTGATTTTGACATGGTTCTGATGAGAGGATCATATGATCCCTTCTAAGAGTCTTGTTGTGACTGATGTGATTATGTGACTCGTATGATTCTAATGATTCTCCATGGTTTCACTTTCAGGTCATTTCCTTGTGTTTTGCCTGGACTCTGAAACTAGATGCTCCATCCAACAGGATATTAGAGGACAACACGGAAAACATTGAAGCCCCTCTTTTATCCTAAGCATTACCGGAAACTTGCCAACCCGTGTGACATGTTTAATAAACTAGATTAGACAACTGGACGTTACTGAGGAAGAAAAAGAAAGTTAAAATCTCGTCAATTGTATTTTGTAGTCTTGTCCAGTGTACCATACATGGCCATATAGTCTACTAATGCTGTCGTGGTGAATGCTTTTCTTTCTCATTTAAAGGCGTGTTCGGTCGTGTTTATAATTCAATTAAAATTGAAAATATGATCGTTATTGGGTCCCACTCGTCTAATAAAAGTCCACAATAACGGTTAGTTTTTCAATTTTAATCTCTACCGAACACGCCCTAAGAGTTGTACATGTGGATGAGGCAGTTGTATGTAGTTTTGTTAGTCTTCACAAAAATGTTTCTCTACAGATGTTCTCGGTTCATGTAAAATTTCTCTTTCTTTGCATTTTCTAATTAGATTTTTTGCACTTTAGATTCCCAACTTTTTCAAAATGTTACTAATCTACGCTCAAACCTTTTTTTAGCCCTAGACATCCCAACATTTCACTTATTAGCAATTCACGTCCATATTGACAGAATCTGTCCTGTTTGATGGTTAAGGTCGTATACAAAGACAAATATTTCTTGCCAATCCAAACCATCAACCCTTGAATCCACGAAGGACACGAGATTCATCCACAAAGGATGCGAAATTAACGACAAAGGAGTCAATCACAAAGATTGATTTAATCAAAGGCAGTGGCAAGAAGTAAGTGAAGGCAGGTTTAAGAAAGAAAAACTTCAAAGGTAGAGAGAGTAAAGGCATCCACTGTTTTTTTCTTTTCTGTTTTTGTGGATTTTTCGAGTCACTTTATTTAGAGTATGTTTGGTAGAGATTAAAATCGGATTAAAACTGAAAAACTAGTCGTTATTGTTGACTTTTATTAGACGAGTGAGATTCAATAACGACTATATTTTCAATTTTAATTGAATAAAATGGGGGCCAAACAAGCTCTTAGTCCATGAATGTAATCTTTTCAAGCACGAAACAAATAGAGTTGGTTGAATGGTTCAAACCTTTTGATCTCGAAAAGGAGGAAATTGGGATGTCGGGCTTGTACCTCTACTAAACAACTATATTAGAAGTACGTTAAATATACTATCAATTTATTTATTTTTTCCAATATAATTTTCAATACACACACACACACTCTTTTTTTTGGTTGAAATAACCACTCTAGTCTGTAGCTAGGGTGGCTTGATTTATCAATAACAGAAATAAATCATAATAGAATGAAAGTGAAACTTGTACTTCGAAGACGGAGTATACTATTTAGCTAAAGAACTATACATTTTATGTTGATAATCATATATCTCTAGAAAATACTTTTTAAGTTACATTTATTAAATAAATAAATAAAAGGATTTATAAATTCAAGTTTTGATCTAATGGCCAGGGTGAGCATGGATTATAATGTTCATCGTGGGCATTAGATCATATCTGTTATAAATACAGTAAAAGATAGTGTTGGCAGTAGCTATTTGGGAGTTTAAAAATTGACTATTTTTTAAACAGTCGAATGACAAATTGTCAAGGGAGAAGGCAAATAATTATGTACACCAAACATGATGATCTTACTTTAATAACAATTCATTATTAATCATGATTATTATCTTTACGTCCCTATTTGACAGCCATACTTTTAGAACTCTTTTTTTAAATATTCATTTTTAACAATATATTCAGCCCCTGTTTGAGCCACATTAAAATTTTCATTTTCATTTTCTACTCATTTTCAACCACATTCTTCAATAAAATAATATTTTACATCTCATTAATAACTTTTACTTATTTTTCAACCACATATTCTTCATCAATCTATTATTCCAAAATAATGTAGCTCAAACACACACTCATATAATAAAATATTCGTACGAAAATTCAAAACTTTTTCTATATTTTTTAATCACACATTTTCTTAAAAATCATTATTCCAAATGTATGGTTGAAACAAGGCTATATTAGTACAGAAAATTGTGAAATTTAATTGACTAAGCAAATAGAGCAAAGCCATTTGAATAGAAATTGGTTTCACATAGGTTTTACATACACTCATATGGGTGGCCCCACCTAAGACTCATGATAATAAAAAATTGACAAAAAAAAAAAATCCCCCCCTATTGCGAGGTATCAAGTGGGGGACCCTGTAGCCACAGCGCAACTCAAACAGATATTATCATCCCTCCACTCTCTCTTTCTCTCTCTTGCGTGCTTTATATATTTTTAAACTCGACTTTCCATCAACGAAGTGAACTGATTTCCATCAAAACTTTCGAGTTTTTTCTTGTTCATAATTTCATGGAGAAGAAAACATGCATCACCTTCTTCTGTCTCATGTCTTTTGCCTTTAGCACAGGTTTAGACACCCTGATCTTAATTGCATTAAATTTTCTTGAAACTCCCCGAAAAGTTGCTTTTTTTTGGCACTTATAATTTGTTTTTATTCATTGATATATGATTTCAGAATTAGTTTATGGTGTCCAAAGGCCTGGAGAAGAATCGGTTGACAGGGTGAAGTTATTTATTTTCGGGGACTCCTATGCAGATACAGGAAACTTGCCAAGTTCTACATCCATTTCCTGGAAACAACCATATGGAATCACTTTCCCTGGAAGACCATCTGGAAGATTTTCCGATGGTCGTGTTTTCACGGATTACATTGGTAAGTTCTCGTTAATCATGGCATCTAAAAGTTTTAGTTACCGTACAAGCTCATATGAAATCATTTCTGTTCAAATGCACAATTTTTATAAATAAGTAATGCCAAAATTTAAACTCGGGTCTTTCGCGTAACAATGATTCCATACATCTCATAAATGGCCGCGCCAAAATTATGTCTTCTTTGCTACAGATATCCAAGCATAAACACATTGTTTATTTTGGCAAAATTATTCATTTAAAAAAATTTCATCCTTTAATTTCATTCGTTTATTTATATTTATCTTCAATGCTTACTTTACTTGTAGTTTATATTTGGGTTATTTTTTTTCTCGTTGTTTGTCTTATTAAATCTTTTGTGCATTTATATGAATATAAAGGGGTTACAAACTTTTAATTTTATCTTTTTGATTAATGAGTTAAATCCAATTCTCTTCACCTTGATTTTCCCATGAAAAAACAAATCATGGATTTCTTAATTTATTGGTAATTTGGGAAGTAGTGAAATGTCACATGCACCTTGTAAACTTTTTCAATTTTTTTCTTGATAAAATACACCAACTCTTAATATATAGTAATAAAGCACTTTAGACATTGGATTGGATAAACCTACATAGGTTTATGCATTGAGTCCCTGTTTGGTAGGGGTTAAAATTAGATTTTTAGTAGATTTTGATAAAAGTTGATAAAATGTACGGTTGACAAGTTATGGGATTTATGAAATATGTGGTTAAAATTAATTGTTTACTTTGAGTTTGATTAAAATTTGGATTTTAATTAGTATGAAACAGGGGCTGAAATGGATACGACTCTATAATATCTCACGTATATCTTTTTTGTTAATCTTATCCCGTCCAAGATACTGGACATATAATTCTAAATCTACATTAAACTGGTGATGAATAAAATCTTAAATGTATGTCGTCTTTAATTGTTAATCCTATACAATTCGACGTACTTGACATGTTATAATTCTACTTACATGTACAAGTATCCCTTTTAATTAGCAGTGTCTTAACATTTTTATATTCCTTTAAATTCAAATGCAGCTTCATTTCTTGGTATAAGATCTCCAGTACCTTATGAATGGAAAAAGTTGGAAGAGAAATGGATAGAAAATGGGATGAATTTTGCTCATGGAGGGACAGGAGTGTTCAACACATTGGTTGATCAACCGAATATGACTGCACAAATCAATTTCTTTCAACAACTCGTTCAAGAAAATGTGTACACAAGAAACAATCTAAGTTCATCCTCCATTGTCCTCGTGTCCCTATCAGGCAATGACTATGGTACTTACTTTGCCAAAAATGGCTCATTAGAGGTAAGTGGTTCAACTAATAACAAAGTTAGATGACACAAATATACACATGTATGATATGCCTGCACACGTTATTTCCTTAAAAAATAAAAAATAAAAAAATCCTTCGTTTTTTGTAATAATGATGGAAAATTTAAATTGGTAATTTTGTTGGCGTTTTTCCTAATATCATAATATTTATGATAAGGTGCACTTAATGTGAACAGGGTTTGGAGGCATTCACTAAATCAGTCATTGATCAGCTAGTCTTGAATCTTAAGCGTATAGATGGATTCGGAGTGCAGAAAGTAGCCGTCACAGGAATCGGACCTCTAGGGTGTTTACCTTCAATAACTGCTTCAACTTCATATCAAAATTGCAGCGAAACAGGAAATAATGTAGCACAGTTTCACAACCAACTGCTTCAGCAAAATCTGCACAGGTTGAACAATGAAACTGGTGCATCATCTGTTTTTGTATTCCTTGACCTCTATAGCGCATTCTCTTCTGCCTTGGAATTAAAACAAAATCATTCAGGTACTGCAAGTTAGCAAGACATATCTATTTACTATTATAAATCATCTTTTCTTTTGCTAATAAATATATCTCCGATTTCAGAAAATTTGACGTTCAAAAATGGATTGAAACCATGCTGTCTTGGTGCGAACGGTGAAGACTCGTGTGGGACTGTTGATAAAAGTGGGACGAAGAAATATGTCGTCTGTGAGAATCCCAAGCAGTCATTTTTCTGGGATTCGATACATCCTTCAGACCAGGGTTGGCATGCTGTTTATTCGGCTTTGAAACGTTCTCTCCCTTCTCTTGTATGAACTCATAGCTGTGCTGCCTAGTTGAGTTATTTGACTATATATGTAATTTTTCCTTTATCAATTTCCGCCATTGCTCTACTGAAAAACCATTGTACTTGTGTCTTTTTGTTCTTCATGTCCATGTATTGTTTCAATTATATAGCGTTATACTTATTGCTACACCAGGTTTAATTGTTTCTCTATATATAATATCAGAACGTAAGAAGACAGGGTGCATATATATAGTTAGCTAATTAACAACGGAAAATCATTATGAACATGTAGCACAACCGAAAAATTAAATGCAATGATGTACGGCTCTTTCTACAAACTCACAATGTTGGAGCGATAAGCGCCTAGTGCCTGCCAAAAGAAAATGAAAAGGGTCACTAGTATGTGACTTTATGCAATGCTAAATGGTCGTTTTTGTTCAATGTGACAAACAAATGGATTCACAATCACAATCTCTATAACCAACATAATCATGCTAATGCCTAATGGTAATGTTAGTCAATATGGTCGTTTTTTTTCAATGTGACAAACGAATGGATTCACAATCACAATCTCTATAACCAAGATAATCATGCTAATGCCTAATGGTAATGTTAGTCAATTGAACGTACTAGATGCCTCATTTCGTGAGTGAGGATAATGATACGAAAAATACAAAAATTGTTGGCTAATGGAGAGTTTTAGAATAAGAATGATATGAAAAATTGTTAGGAACATAATAAAGATTAATAATATTAAATAAAATTAAAACATGGTGTAAAAAAATAAATATTGTGGTTACGTAACTTATATAAAAAGTGTAGATGATGAATAAATATTTGATTTCCAGTTTTACCCCTACTTAGTTTTCTTTTGGTCAACAAATACCTTTAGTCAATCATTTTTTCAATAACGTTAATTCAATTTATACACAAGATTAATTCTATGGAAGATTTCAAGATTCCCAATAATTATATGTACTATTGATAGCCGTTCTACTTGGAAAGACGGGGTCAATCATTCAAATAGTGCGACCAAAACGTCAGTCCAATATTTAAGCCTTGTAATTCTACTTCTGTGATGTGATGTGCGTGTAATAATTCTATATGATCTTGAGTCTGCTTAGCAAAGATTAAAATCGAATTAAAATTGAAAAATTATTCGTTATTGTTGATTTTTATTAGACGGATGGAACCAAATAACGGCTATATTTTCAATTTTAATTGTTACCAAGCATGCTGCTAAATTTATTGAGAGTGTGTTTGATGGATATTATTTTGAAAGAATGTATTTTGGAATAGTAGATTGATGGAGAATGTGGTTGAAAAAGAAGGAAAAATTATTGATGTGATGAGAAATATTATTTTATTGAAGATTGTGTGATTGAAAATGAATATAAGAATGAGAATTAAAATTTTAGTGTGTATCAAACGGGTGCTAAGTCTTGTACCTACTTTTTTTTTTTGTCGAATTATCATTATTACTAGATTTTTATGAATGTTTCAAACAGGGCATAATCACTTTTTTTTAAAACAATATACTACAAATGATCTCAATTAATTTACAATATCCTAATCGATTTCCCTATTTTGAGGGACCTAATCTAGTCTCATTTATTTTACCGTCGTATGTTGTTTCTCTCACTTTGTGATATCATAATTTATGCAGTAAATTCTTTTTTACTAATAATCTCCTTCAATTATCAACGGAATCCGTAGACTATAACCAAAAGTTATTTATTTTCACACTAAATTGACTTGACTTAAATTGTGGAATTTTGATATGACATATAACTATAAGTTGTTAATGAGGTCCAAACGTATTTTCCCGACTCTTATCGTCTCTCCAAGGAAAATGAATATCTCCACAAAAGAATTTTTAAGGCCCTTGTGGCATGAATTTTTAAAAGTCAAAATGAGCTTTTTGACCTATTTGACTGATTATATATATATATAATTAAAAGTTTTTAAAACTTGAAAGATTTTGCTACTTGTACATAAAAAAAAATATACATAATAGAACACTTTATATGATTGGATGGAAATGTTGATTGTATTTCAAACTGACAAATTTTAGGGTGTCATGTTGTATTATGTAATCAATTATATAAATCTTGATATATGTAGTAAAATCCAAACTTAAAACCACATTCTGTAAAACTCAAAAAACAAATATGTAGTTAGGCCCTGTTTGGTACAAATTAAAATCAAATTTTAATATAAGTCAATGTCTAACAATCAATATTAATATCTTTCTTAGGTCACACAGCTTTTCAATACACATTTCAAAAACTTATATCGCAATCTACTGAAAATCTAATTTTAATCCCCCACCACACACCTTCTAAATCTGTCTTAACTTGACAATGTAAGAAAATATAATAATTGCAATTCACACCTATAAATATGGGGCCCTATAAATATTTAGGGACTTTAGATTAACTTCAAATATGGGGCCTATAAATATTTTTAAAATATATGTAATAATGAAAAATAATATTTTTTATTAAATAAGAATATTCAAAGTTACTGAAATTTTAATCTAAAAACTTTCAAATGTGTAAATTAAATTTACTTCTAGATTCTTTTTAACAAAAATCAATAATCATAGAACTTCTTTTACAATAACAATATGACAAATTCATTCAAAAAAATTTGTAACATTGTTGACTAAACGTAAGCTTTTATCAACTTCAGCTTCAATTTTCATAAACTATTCTCAACAGACGCAATCGTAACTAATATAATCAATAATATCCTATAAACAATTCACACATTTGGAAAACGGTAGTCCATCATTTTTATGTATTCTAACACTTCAATAACCTTTTTGATCTTTTATGACAATCAATTTCTTACAATTTATAGCTCAAAAATAACTCCTATCTATCAATATCAAAACCTACATCATGCTTAAAAAATCTTCAAACCTATCACACCAACACTGCAAACAATTATCATCTACAGTATCTAATTTTTATAATCGACAGAAACCCAAAACTATATTAACTTTAAGTAAAAAAGAGATTGATCAACTATATACAAGACATAATCAACTCTAAAAGGATTTTCAACTGAATATATTATCTCATCATTGACATTTTCATCAAAGTGCTTCTTCATATGAATAAATGCACTTTTCATGAAATGTATGTCAGCTTCATTTTCATAACCCCAAACTGAGATTTCTTCATGCTGCCAATATTCTCATAACCCCAAACTGAGATTTCTTCATGCTGCCAAACCCTAGGGCGCCGCCACCAGCATGCGGCGGCCCTGCTCCTCTGTGGGCCGTTGACAAGCCTTCTTTTGCCGATATTGTGGTAGATCGGCCACATCCACTGCCAGAGGTGAGAATACCGAAGAAGGAACCGAGACTGGTACATGGAGAGTATTGCTTTATCTTCACAGAAGAGGAGATTGTGAAAACAGCCGAACCATTCAGATTTGCAGTGGTGCTGAAATTCCTACGTAGACGTCCTTCGCTGGATATTATTCGAGGCTCCATTAAAAATCGATGGGGCTTAAAATCCATGCCTGTTGTGGGACAACTGATGAAAGCAAGGAATGTGCTTGTCCGACTAACCAGTGAGGAAGATTTCATCACGGCTATGACAAGGGAGGGCAAGGAAATAGATGGCGTTCCCTACAACATATTTCATTGGACCCCAGATTTCAAGGAGGAGGAGGACTCATCAAAGGTTCCAGTATGGGTGCGTTTACCAGGCCTTCCACCAAACTTCTATCAAGTTTCTACATTACAAAGCTTCGCCTCGATCATGGGAATCTTTCTGAAAAGGGATAATGCCACATCTTGTGTCACAAGACCGGAGGGAGCCAGATTCTGTGTCGAAATGGATGTATCGAAACCACCAGTGCAATCCTTCTGGATTGGTCACCCAGCAGGGGAAAATAGCCATTGCCAAGAAATTATCTACGAGAACTTGCCGTTATTTTGCTCTTCCTGTCGTCGGCAAGGTCATGTGAATTCAATCTGCAGAATGGGAGGAATACAGAAACAAGAACGTGGAAAATCTGATAAAAATAGAGGCGAAAATTTACAAGGAACAATTGATAATAACATGGGCAGAAATCTGCAACTCTGGAGAAAAGTTGAAGGAAAGAAAATTGTGAATGAGCCTGTCCAATTGGATCTCAATGAAAGAGAGAGGGAAAGAGTTAGAGCTCGACGGCTGGAGATCATTGAAGGAAAGAAAAAAGTCCTGTCCAACCAAGATGAAAAAACGGTGTGGTATAGTAATATGGTCGGTGAATTAATTTCTAAGGAACAATTTGATCAAAATGCGTCTGGAAGTAGTTCACACAAACCTGGACAACTGGAAAATCTAGAACACGTGATAGACATCACTAAATCCACAGGGCCATGTGTTGATAATGAAAAGACAAACTCCCCAGTTTTCGATCAATAAGAACCTGAAATAGTGCTGGAGGATGTTGCTTTGTCCCCACGGGAAAATCTAAAGATAATTGATGCTGGTTTTGAAAATGAGTTGTGTTGCTTTAATAATGATTTGGAGGAAGAGCAGATATATGGTTCTCTACACAATGCTAATTTTCAAGTTTTGTCAGAAGAAGAAGATGGTGATGAATTAGAAGAACTGGCACCCAAACAATATCAGACTGATGGTGAGAACAATGTTTCATTCTCGAAGCGCAGGAGAACCAAATCAAAATCAATGAAGGTAATCTTCCCTAAGATTACTAGGTCCCACAAACCTTATTAACTATGAATGTGCTGATCTGGAATATTAGAGGAGTGGTGTCGTCGAAAAGTCGTCTTATGCAGATAAATAAAAAGTTTAAACCAGAAGTTGTAGCTCTTATGGAACCGTTTGTACAAGTAGACCGAATTCATAACTGGAGGCGTAAATTACGTATGGAGAATTGCTGCTCTAATGTCATGGAAGGGGGAAAAATCTGGTTATTTTGGAGTAAAGAATTACATTTTGAGTTGTTGGTGGCATCTAATCAGGCTATCTCAGGCCTCTTTCTTAAAGAAGGAAAAAGGATGTTTGTAACATTTGTGTATGCTAGCTGTTTCTGGAACAAACGTAGAGAACTTTGGGAGCAAATGCGAAATATGCCTGTTGATACAGAACCATGGCTTATTGGTGGTGATTTTAATGTTGTTCGTGCGAACGAGGAAAAAGTGGGAGGACTATTTGCTGACAGGCGCCCAAAGCAGGAATTTAACCAATGTATTCAGGAATGTGGTCTTGTTGATTTACCTTTTGAAGGTAGTCGACTAACGTGGTGTAATGGAAGAGCAGGTAGAAGAAGAATTTGGGCTCGTCTTGATAGAGTATTGGTAAACCCCATTTTCTTGGAACACTTTAGTTCATCTAAGCTGATCAATATGGCTCGCACATCATCTGACCATTGCCCAATGGTGATCAAGCTGAATAATAGAGCTCATGATTACGTCCCAAGACCTTTTAGATTTCAGCGCATGTGGTGTTCGCATGAGGGGCTATTACCCCTTATTAAACAATGTTGGGAAAAGGAGGCCACTGGGTGTCCAATGGTCCGTGTGGGGTACAAACTTAAGGCTTTGAAAAAGGTGCTTAAGAGATGGAATGTAGTGGTTTTTGGTCGGGTGGATCAAGAAATGACCAAACTGGAGAATCAGATAATGATGCTAGAAAATACAGTTATACAAGAATATTCAGAGGAAGTGGAAGCTCAGCTTATCAACTGCAGCAAGCTTCATAGCGAGTGGGTGCACCGGGAGGAGGTTTTATAGTGCCAAAAAGCCAGAGTAAAATGGTTGCAAGAGGGTGATGCCAACACTAGATTTTTTCACGCATGTGTAAGGAGTAAAACCACCAAGAAATCTGTTCAAAGTATGATTTTAGATGATGGCCGCATACTTACATCAGCGGATTCTATACATACAGAGGCTGTACATTTTATCCAAAATTTACTTATGGTCTCTCCAACCACCAGAGAACATGAAGCTCTTAATCTCATTCAGCCATGTGTTGGCGAAGCAGAAAATGAAATGCTATGTCGACTACCTACCATGGATGAGGTTCAAACAGCACTTTGGTCGATACCTATGGACAGTTGTCCCGGGCCGGATGGATATACAGCTAGTTTTTTCAAATTTGCATGGGATGTAGTAAAGACGGACCTGCTAGATATGGCTTTAGAATTCTTCAAGGGACGACCCCTCACTACTCTGCTGGGAGCGACAAATCTGGTCTTGATCCCTAAAGTGGATAATCCTGGAAGTTTTACACAATTTCGCCCTATTAGCCTATGTTCGGTTCCCTACAAAATCCTCTCAAAAATTTTGGTTATGCGGTTGTCTCCACTGCTTGGGTCTCTTATCTCCAAGGAACAAAGTGCCTTTATACCTGGGAGAAGTATTTTTGAAAATGTGGCGATGGCTCAAGAAATGACGTCATCATTAAATAAAAAGGTGAGGGGTGGAAATATTATGGTAAAACTTGATATGACAAAGGCAT
>CAIGRQ010135575.1:0-14545 GCA_903798375.1 Fraxinus sp. D2006-0159 | reverse complement strand
TCCTAATGATTTATCCAAGTGTGCAGTAAATAAGTTAGGTGGAAGTGAGTGGAACTGGTATCTGTTGACCACACACTCATGTAAATCGAGGTCAACAGTGTATAATAGATTTTCTTAACATAAATGGAACTGAAAATTAAGGGAGCAAGAAACTTGAGCTTGAGGTGCTACTCTTCTTTCTTAATGGATGCCGCAAATGGGTTCCACTTCATTACTAACGGAGCGACATTGTTTTGTTCCGAATGGGTCATGTTACTCCTCTTATCAGTCCATCTTTTCTAAGCGCGTAAGACAAATGTAGCAGAGATCAACTAAGTGATAACGATGGTTGACTGGTTGTATTCTAGTGTAGAGCGTATGATAAATTAAATTGTTCACATTTTTACATGTTATATTATTAAATATTTGTTAATAGATTCACTGTAATATTTTAAATTGAAAAATTAATTAAAACTCAAAATTTATAAAAGTAGAAAATAAATCCATAGACTATATAGTAAGGGGAAAATTCACATAGACGTAAAATACTAACAAACACAAGACATAAAAGAATTAATTTTATTTGAATCAATATTTTATTATGAGTCTTTCGTAAAGCTAAATGCTGATTATACACCTTTATGAGTTAGGTATCACCATATTTCTTTAAGTGATTGAAAAGAAGATGATGAAAAATGTATTTTAAATATAATGGAGATCAAACAAGGGCCGGACTCTATTGAGCTAACGTGCCCAAAAAAAATAAAAATAAACAATGTTTAAACGTAGACACTATGAGTTAGTCAACAGAATATAAACTCTCTCCGTCTCTCCTATTTCTTATTCTTTTTTCACTCTCATAGTAACTCCTCAAGCCCCATTATTTGGCAAAGAAAACATTTTTGAATAATAGATTAATGAAAAATGTGTGATTAAAAAAAATAAAGCAAAAATTTTGAACTTGTGTATAATATTATTTTATTGAAGAATGTGCAGTTGAAAAAAAAAAAAGATAAAAAAATATTTTAAAAATAATTGAAACCAAACAAGGGCTTTCTACATCCCGAGAACCAATAAAACAAATGAAAAATCAATGTATTGATATGTTAAGGGATAAATTTCATATTGAATAACGTAGACCAATTTATAAGTTACTCTTCTTAAAAATGTTGATATATCAAAGCCCATTAAATTCAGACGAACAATTCGTTTCGATTAAGACTAAAACATAAGCACAAAAATTTCAAGATTGCTCTATTCAAATGAGCCACCATCTTGTAGTCTGTAGCGACGTGTTAACGGATAAACCTGACATCGAATAAAGATGAAAATATATACCAATTTATAAGAACTTGGACTACTCTTTTTGAAAATGTCGACATTTAAAATGAAACAACAAGTCTTAACGTGACACAATACTTCTAAATCTTAATTCAGGTCAATAAAAATTCTCTCCACAATATCAATCTAAAATCAAACAGTTGTTGGACCAAATCATAAAGGAAAACCTACTAATACAAAATAAATTTTCGGATTCACATAAAAGCTTACTGAAAAGAAATTGCAACTGGCAAAGGTAAGGAAAAATCCACACCCAGCTTGCAAACAACATGAACAAGAACAATTTCATTAATCATTGGTACTAACAGGGTCAGTGCACCAAACTGTAACGGGAAAAAAAAAAGGTTTTGCTTCGACAACAATGAGAAGTTGGAAATGAGTTCATCACTAAAGCACTCTCTCCACGGCTTTCAGGACACGATTAAAAGCCTCAACTAACAGAATGTTCAACAGAAAATTGGAGAGAGAAGCATCGACATTGTGGGGATTAACAAAATCTAAGGGCTGAGAATGTTGAAGTGTATTCTTTGAAAAAGAAAAAAAAAACCCTCAGGTATGCCTAGGAGAAAAACATAAAGGAATAAAGATACAAAACTACATGATGAACCTTCCAACTGGTTGGTGTTCAATGTTGTCAACAACCTCCGCGTAAATATCGAGTCTTTACAACTTTAGAATTGCTGATGATGGCATTGCTTCCTTCACATCTCTGCACACCTATTTCATTAAAATCATCATCCTCCTCGTTATCAGTGTCAACTTGTTTCATGGACAACCTTCTCTGCTGGCTCATGTGCTGCGGAATAAAAACATTGAAGTAGTAGTGGACAATCTCTTTACTACTTTTTTTTGGGAAACGCATCAAAGCACGCTTCATAAAGTCATTCCTATTCGAGAGTGGTTTCATTTTTAACAATGACTCAAACGTTTGCTGTTCCTTCAAAGTCCATGATTTTGAAACTTGTTCTCCCATCTCATTGAAGTTCCAACTAAAAAAAGCAGGTCCAAGATCACATTGCAAAATTAATCTTTTCTCCTGAATATGGTTTCTAATGCAATCGACAGATCCCGGAGAGACACAGCGACAGGAGTTTGGTCTTCCTTTTCCCACTTTTCTTCCAGTGCTTTTTGCATTTCCAATTTCAATTGGCCAAACTCTAGAGCCCAACCACCGGGAATTCTCCGAAGAATCATTAATTCTGACAGGACCATTCCACTCAGGAACATCAGCCTGGAACCGCGGCCCAACAGGGACAACCTTATTCTCAAGATGATCACCGATGAAATTCAGCAACCTGATTGATTTGCGAGGCGGCTGAAGGTGGTTCCTCTTTGCTCCATGAAGTGTTGATGAATTCAAATAGCAAATTGCATCATTAAGATCCAGAGATGGTGCCTCATTAACAGTTAGGTATTCCGGACTCAAAGAGATCAAACAATTTGCGGATTCGTCAGAATCTACTATCTGGGATATATCTTTGCTGGGGAAACACCTATCTACTACATCATCCAGGAAGAAGGATTCTCGAGACAATTGTTTCTCTGGTAAAGTATCCTCAAATGTCAATAAACTACTTGAACTACGAGAGTCAGACAGAATTTTATGCTCAAAACATTCCGTAGTGTTGACTGAATTGAGCAAGCATGAAATAGAAGAGACGTGGGACAGCTGCCCCCTGCTCAGTTTTGTGCCATTTTGTTGGTTAGGCACGGAAAATCCAGAAGCTCCCAGCTTATCTTTAACAAACCGCTGGAGTTTACGCTTTCGCTGCGAGGAGGAAGAGAGTCATTCTTCATGACAAGTATTATACAAAATAAGGACAAGATTTAAAGGAAATGGAATCCCACATATAATGGTCAATGTAAAACAGAATCCACCTTAGAGTATTGCTGCAGAACCTACAAGTTTAGGATAGAGAACCCCCCCCCCCCCCCCCCGGGGGGGGGGGGGGGGGGGGGTATAAACTTGTCCAAAATGATGGTAAATCAACAAATATTTGCTGTACTGAAAACTTCTGATATTACATTTCTCCAAGTACAGAGAACTATAGTCCCAATTATTTATGCCCGTCACTTCACAAAACTGTGGGCCTTCTTTTAAGTTAAGCCCTGGAAGGCCTTGACGCCTTGTACTTTTGAAATTAAAACTTTTTTCATACTTGAAAATGATATCCATGAAGCCATGTCTAAAGACTTAAACAAATCTAGTTCACCAAGTTGTACTAACTAGAGTGTCCAAAAGTCCTAGGTTCAAGTCTTGCCGTCACTTATTTAATGAAATTGTGCACATATTTGCCTTTGATAGAAAAATGAACCTACACGAGGGGGCATGCTCAGAACAGGAATTCAGTGATATAATCTGGCCGTTTCTAATGGCTTAAGTTTTTAGATCACGTGATTTAACAAATTTGTCACTTAAAAAAATTATGTCACGTGAAAGCTAGCTTAAATAATTCTGTGGACAAATATGAGCATACTGCGTCTGTTGCCAAGATATAACTAAGAGCATGTTTGGCAAAGCTTTTATTACTTATTAGATCATAAGTTGTGGGTCTTACAAAATTTGTGAATAATAGGTGGATAGAAAGTACTCAAAGAAAATGCTATAATGAGGAATCACCGATGATTAATCAAAATAAGTAAAAATATAATATGTTAACTATTTAAGATTTAGCTTTTGTTTGAGCCACATTAAAATTTACATTCTCATTTTTCTACTCATTTTCAACCACACATTCTTTAATAAAATAATATTTTTCATTACATCAATAATTTTTCCTTCTTTTTCAACCACACATTCTCATCAATCTACTATTCCAAAATATATTCTTCCAAAGTAATGTGGCTCAAACACACTTATTATATTACCAGCTAAATTGTCAAGAGTCACCTCTCTTCATATTTTAAATTGATAGGATTCTCAACTACAAAACATGTTTTAGATATCTTAACCATCCAATTGCGCCTACACACAATAGCTCAACCCAAAATGGCCTTCGCTGTACTCACATGGAATCAGCTATATAGACCCTCTTCTTCTACCGTCTCAATAAGGGCCATCTTCATTTCCTTGTGAATAATTGCCCAAATAAAAAATTGCTCTCAAATGTATCTCCTGACCTCCAGTCTCTACAATCCTCTCTGCAAGTACTTCCACACCTTCTATGAACTCAATCTTAATTGACTAGTTTTGAATCGTTTTCTTTCTATATTCTATCCACAACTCTAGTTTCAAGGCACGACTCTCATATAAAACACGTCTGCCAAGACAATATCCTTCATTAAAAGGTTTGCTGGTAAAATCTTTTGAATGAGAAAAGTAGTTTTTGTTATTAATTTAATTGTAATAATATAACTTTGGACTGTAATACTTACATTAGTGCCTACTAAAAAAATGCATATAATGTGCATAACATAAATTTGAAATGAAGTTCGTAGAATTTTTTCTAACGTTAAAATTTTTAATAATTAAACATGTTACCAAATTTTATAGTCCAGATTTCACAAATTGGAGCTTTTCGTGTTCTTAACGTCTTGAGGACATGTCCCTCACACGTCAATAAAAATAATAAAAATATAGAAATATAAGACGTGAAACTTGGTTTTTCATCACGTGTCCAAGGCGTGTCAAGAAAGTGTCGCTTAGGTGTCAAATTTTAAAAATATAAGACATGCTACATGGCATGTCAAAAACATGCCTCGGAGAGTCCAATACTCATCGGACCTACACTCCACTATACGAGGACTATTCATGCTTCAAAGATCTTATTTATTTTATCCTAGATAACATAAGGTCCATCAACTAAATCACAACTAGCTTGTCTAACCACCTTATCCTTGAATGAGGCTAACTTCTCACCCTTTAGGTCTATGTTGCTCGAACTCGGGTGCGGGTGTCGGATACGGGTACATATCTAGGAGTCGGATCCTTCTCATTTTAAAAATTAGGATACGAGGATACGGTTAAAAAGGATCTGAATTTTGGATACGGGTACGGGGGTACATCTTACAAAATATTTTTTTTAAAAAAAATGACAAAACAATTATTTATTTTATTGTAGTATAAGATTTTTAGTTTTATAATTAATAATATTGAATTTGTGATTTTTAATTACTATATAAAATGTTGACATAAAAAAAAAAAATTATCATAAAATTAATTTAAGCAATTGGATTATAATTTGAAATTAATTTAAATTTAAAGTCAAAATATATTTTTTCCAAAAAATTCAAAGAAAAAAATCAATTTCAATGTCTTATATATTATTTAAAAATAATTATAACGATATAAATTTAAATTTAATACAAAAAAAGATATAACATTAAATTATTTTAATTACTAAATAAAAAGTTTACACAAATAAAATATAAAAAATAAAAATTTTAATACAAAAATAAACTTAAATTAAATGGATTGGATCTTACTATTCATCCCAATAAAATAATAAAATTTTATCAACTTTATTTTTACAAAGCCCATATAAAACATTAAAAGGATCCATAGCCCACATTAAATTAGGGCTTTCATCCCGTCTTCTTCTCAGCAACTCCTCTTCTCTCTTTGCAACAAATTTTTTTTTTTTTGGTTTCTCTCCTCTACAACTCCTCTTCTCTGTTTTCTTTTTTTTTTTTTTTTTTTTGTCTCTCTTTCTCCGCCTCCGCAGTCCTCATCTTCTCCCTTTTGCTGCCGTGTCCAAGGGCAAAGCCAAGGATCCGATCCATATCCCGTATCGGTATCCGTGTCGTGTCGTGTCGACACAGATACTTCTCCATTTTTGGAGAGTATGAACAACATAGCTTTAGGTACCACAATTTCACCCTCCAATCTAAAACCAAATTTCTATATTGTGAGTGCAGTCATATTTTATGTAGGAATGACTACGTGGTTCTAAATGTTGAGCAATCTCTTGTCCTGCTAAGAAAATAAATTTTTTTTTTAATAACCGTGCATGTCTAGGCCAGCTTGCGCGCACCTTGACTAATCCCACGGAGCCCTGAAGTTTACAGTCGGTACTCACCTCAGTGGTCCTGAGAGGACTGGAACCGGTGACCATTGGGGAGCAAACTCAATGACTGACCAATTGAACAACCCCTCAGGGTTCCTGCCAAGAAAATAATTTACTCCATTTCGATCAAGGTCTAAAGGTAACAAGTTTTTTCCAATTCTTTCTATAAAAAATTTCTCCTATACCTTTTCACAAAGGATGTTGTTTGGGGGATCATTTTCTTGACAAATGCTCCTACTACACTAGAAGTACCAGAATACCTTGGGATACCTCTGGACACAATTGGACACCGATGCTCAACTTTCACCCTCGTACCATCCACAAAGCAAAGGTGGGATAAAAGCAAATCTGAGCTGAATGAGTTTCCAAAGGAAAATCATTGCATCATGCTATCTCCCCATATCCTCCTAAAATTGCACCTTAAAGCTATCCTATATTCCTATTTGTGGCTCAAAACACTCACAAAATTGACAATGTTGCTTGCCATGACAACTTCAATAGATATAATTTCATCTCCTTTTCACCAATGAATACTATGTCCTCCATAAGGTCCTTATCAACTAATCCATACTTTTGTTTCGTTGT
This sequence comes from Fraxinus sp. D2006-0159, assembly GCA_903798375.1. Classification (NCBI taxonomy): domain Eukaryota; kingdom Viridiplantae; phylum Streptophyta; class Magnoliopsida; order Lamiales; family Oleaceae; genus Fraxinus; species Fraxinus sp. D2006-0159. The sequence continues at coordinate 7,634 of CAIGRQ010135575.1, read as the reverse complement.
CTGTTTATACCATAGGCAGGTGAAAAACAATAGTTTTAGTAGAGGTCGGTAGTAATTAAGTGGTGGGTTTATACCTCATGCCAGTCATTGAAAATATTTTCCGACCTCTAAATAGAAAATGCAACTTCCTTTAGATTGAATTAGTTTTCCTTCAGCTAGGAAAACATTTTTCATTGACTAATTTCCTTGCTGTACCAGTACACCCTTCTGCAAATTGGACAGCTTGGAAAGTGGGGACCCAATTAATGATAAGGCACCAAGAAAAGTCAACATTTGACTCGGTCCTCAAGTATGACCAATTATTTGCCAAGGTATGCTGCTTGGCTCCATCCTAGTTAGGATTCAGGCTTTAATATAACCATGGCGGGACAAAACTAGCTAGATAATTACTAAAGGCAATAAACCCACTCTTGGCTCGACATGATGGCAGATGCCAAATTCATAATAAGTGAGTTGGGTAAAGAATTGCAGAAGTTAAGCCGAGTAAAGTTGCACCAAACACACCCGCATAAAAACAAATTAAGGCGTCCCGCCTTGACGCTGCTCACATGTGTTAGCAATGTGGTAAGCATTCAAGTTAAACAGGAGCCTAGGAATTGAAAAGTAGCTCAACAGACAAGACATAACAGTGAGCACAAGCTCCTATAGGTACATTCCTTCTGAAACAATTTCCAAAAACAGATTGGTGCATGTTTGCTATGTGATGTCAACCAGCTTATAAACAGAGAGACATATCCCGCTATTAACCCCCACCATCAATTGGTCTATCTCCCTTCCACCTGTCTATATATCCAACAACATTCACTTAAGAGAAGGTAATTGAATAATTCAATACACAGACAAAAAGAAAAATATAGGAAGAACAAAGTCTTTTCTCCTAACCAAGATTTTATTTTAATAAAAGTGTATATTTTTCTAAGTCATCTATAGTTATTTTGTTTCAAACACAAGAACTTAATAGACTGTCAGATTCAAACTGACAGCCAGCCGCAGACCCCTCATTATTCCTGAAAGAAATCAGTGTCAGTTTTGCAGATAGCCAAATAAAGGAGACAGCACTGGTGCATCCCATCCGATGTTGGCAGGAAATCTGACAATTTCTGATGCCGAACACTACCAAAAACTACGAAATGCTAAAATGTGGAATATGTATTTTGGAAGAAATGGAGCTGAAACAATTTCTACCACAATCTTATTAACACCATCTTCTATTTATTTTCATGTTTACACCATTAAAAAAATTAGTTTGATACATTCACAACTTTCTATTTGATAAGGTCGTCATTTGGGTGCATCACAAAGTTAGAAATATGCACCGTCATATTTAGTAGTTTCTAGTTGACCATACTCTAGTGATTGCATACCCACATTTTCACTAATATCAATAGCCATATATATAATAAGGGAGGTAGGAATAGTGTTGAAATAAAATCCATAGTTTACTAGTGCAATAAAAAGGAAAAAAATGATTATCAAATGTACAACAACACGGTATAAGTAAAAAACCTTCAGAACATCATCTATTCCACTCATGGTCATGCATCGGGTCAGAATTCACTTTTGTATATTCCAATCTTCTGTGTGTTCCTCCTATAGTATGAAGACGAAACTAAAGTTTTTTTTTTTACCATAATTTCAAGAGCTTGTGTATTATTTCCATCACACTGCATATTTGTCTAGCTTAAGACCGCTATAGTATGAAACTTAAGAAGAAAAGACACAACACGCGACATGGGCACAACACTAACACATCAAAACGTGATTTTTCAAAATAGCAGGACACGGTCATGTGAATTTAAACTCTTTAAAGTTGTACATTAACATGATAATTGATTTCTTCATTTTATACTTTTTTTACTTGTGATTTTTGTTGGAGAAATCTTCTAAATCAGCTAAGCAACTATTTGTTATGTTAAAACAATTATGAGCTAAACTATATATTAACTATGTCACAAAAAGAAAGCATGTAGGACACACCAGATAGTGTGTTGGACATATGTCTTCTAGTGTTTGAGCGTTGATGTCTGACACAACACGACACGACAAGACGTATATTTGACACCAACACGATGCCTTAGTAGGAGTGTTTGTATAGTGCTTTATAGATGAAAATGCAATTCAAGCAAAAGTTTGACTACGTTTCAAACCACTCTTGTGAATAAGAACATTTATATATATATATAAGAACATGCCCCAACCACCTATAGTTGCTTATAGATCTTCATAGATTAGTCCCAAATCCGAATGAAGGAGAAGGATGTTGTAGTACATTAACAAACAACATAAAACTAGTCACGTACTTCAAGATGAATCCTTATACATAAAGAATCGAAAATCACATTTTAAATATTCAATTACATGTGGTGACATATCTAGTTACCCTTTGGAGACACCATCAAATCCTAATTACTTCAGCATTAAAATAAGACTCATGCACTCTCTTTGAACAAAATCTGCACCATCTTTCGCATTTTTTATTTCAACCACACATTCTCCTAATAAAATAATATTACACACAAATCAAAAAAATTTCATCACTTTTCCACCACACATTCTTACATCAATCACTATTCTAAAAATTCATTTCAACCCAAAATGGGTTCTCTTTCTCTTTTTCATTCTCATTTTTTATTTCAACCACACATTCTCCTAATAAAATAATATTATACACAAATCAAAAAAAATTCATCACTTTTCCACCACACATTCTTACATCAATCACTATTCTAAAAATTCATTTCAACCCAAAATGGGTTTCAAACAGGTAGTTAATTTTCTCTTTGCCCTAATTTCTTCTTTTCTTCTTAGACCCCCCTTTCTTTTCTAGTTTTTCAATTGTTCATTATCAAATTATTACGCTCCTAAGTCGGATACAATCTTCATATAACAAATTAGAAAAGAAAGAGGTAAAATCTAACTAACATGACATTTAAGTTCTAAGGATATTGTTGCTAGAGATCTTCTACTAGATGTAATGAGGAACATAAAAGGGTGACAATAAAGGATTCAAGTAGCTGAAACACAATTTTCAAGAATAGTTATTGAATGTCTCAGTGACGAGCCCAATTTTTTCCCAATAGAACTCTTGTAGTACTTGGCTCGATATATGATACTTAAACTTATGGTTGAGACAAATTCTCACTATAACATTTCGAACTTAGTCTATTATACTAGTTTTCTAAACTAACATTTAACAAATATTGAACAACTTCAACAAAGCCCTTCAGAGAATGACAATACAAATTATATCGTTTCAACATACACAATTGAGACCTTAATCTTAAATCTTTTTTTAAGATAAATTTATTCATATTAAACTAAAACTTTCTATTTCTCACACCGGACAGATAATTGTAGCACTAACAAAGTGCAATCAAAACAAGTACATAGCCTTGCAAATTTTTTATTTTAATTTTTTTAACTTGCACGTGATTTTGCTCAAATGCTATATGTGTAACACCAAATGTATCATTAAGGCAGCTCAAGACTTAAAGGAATCGTAGTGACGAAAGAAAAAAAAATATTAGGTGCGGGTAGACAGGTGCAGAGAAACATAATGACAAAATAGTGCAGGTACCGAGTTTTTGGAGCTTTTAATAATAATAAAATGGTTTTGAATCTTTTGACCTACTAGTTTGGAATCTAAAATTTATGTAGCAACATTTTTGCTTGGTGAATATGATATTTTTGGAGCACTACAACATAATTCACTTGACCATCTTCTCATTCTTGATAAGTAGTATAGACCAAACATGAACTAAGTTTCTCTTTTCAAGAATCAGGTCCAATTGAACTTTGCTTCTACATGATTGAAGGTTAAACTAATTTTGGCCAATAATTGGCAGTCCAAAATCCTTTTCTCTGTAATTGTACAGTAGGCAAGGTTCAGAATCAAGGGAAATGAGAGTTTGGGAGGGAAATGGGAAGCAACAACATTGGCGTATGTCTTTTATAAATCCTAGCAAAGAAGGCCAGATACCAGTTCTAATTAAATCAGTACAGAGTATAACAAGCTTAGATTATATCAATCACAAATTATGCAACAAAAGTAGGAGAATGCTTATGACCTTACCCAAGGAGGAATTTCAGTTTCATTGAGAACCATAACTTTTCGGAGCCTAAGAATCTCATTCCGCAGTGGCTGTGTTTTCTCCAGTGAAAATTGCGGCTGACAAGGATCCATAGCAAGCCCTTTCAGCAGAGCTAACATTTCTGCCTCGGAATATTTTCCAAAAACTGAGTTTCTTTGCACAACCTCAACACTTTTGTGCAAAGAAGATCTGTCATCTTTCTTCTCCTTGCCACCTTGTTGTCTAGTCATCCTTTATCCGCAAAAAAGTACAAGAATGACAAATATATAATCCACACCCAACAGTAACTCGACCAACTACAAGAAGCCTTATGTCAAAAAATCAACAATCTCTGCTCCAAAATTCTAGCCTGAAAAGGAAATACATCGATAATTAGTATTATTTCCAGATTAACTTTATCTATAACTCTACACCCAAACAAAAACCATTGCAACAAGCCAACAACCAGGTAAATAATGAGAATAAATCCAAAAGATAGATTCCCAGTACATATTTGTCCCTCTCCACAAACAAATGCGGGAATGGAACACAGGCACGCGCACACAGAGATGAGACACAAAGTAAACGTAGTACAATGCATCTTAAGTTTTGTTAATTTTACCCACGTTTCATTTGAAGTGAAACCCAGTAGGCAGTAGCATTAATTAGTTTTATTAACTTCAATTTCACTAATTATCAAATGATATGAGATTTGACTAGATCAAAGCCGATCGAATCGATTCGCAGCCATAGTCCTTAAACCACTAGTATCAGCAGAAATATAAATCAAACAAAGCCATCAAAATTTCTCACAAACACATACGTTTCAACTCCTTTGCCAGGAAGCTGTTGGTCTGCCGTTCATTCAAACTCACAACGATTTACGGGAAAAAATAGTTATCCAAAGAAAAACCCTAACATTGGAACTGGAATTAAATGTAGCACAGAATCATAGATACAGCTCACAAGCGCATGTATAGCACAAATATATGAAGAAAAAGCTGGATAAAATATGAAAATTAGAGTTTTTTTTTTTCCTCTTTTTTTTTTTTGCAATATTTTATTTATAGTGAGACCTACCTCCATATGAAATTTCGGGTGAAATGGAATTATTCAACAGATAAACAACAAGTTTTAAACTTCAAAACTTTAAACTTTAATTTTCAGTTTCTTCAGTTTTTGTTTTCNTTTTTTTTTTTTTTTGGTTGCAAAGATATAAGTGAGATTTATATGTAAAAAAAATTAGATCGTGCACAAATACAATAATACTATGCACCTGAGGCAGTTTGTACCATATTCGACGTAGGCGTTAGAGCATTGAAAGACCTTTCCTTAGTACGAGTGAGCGAGGAAGGGCGCACCTTTGGTGTATCAATTACCGTGGCCACAATAAACGCTTTGTAGCCAATTGCGCTGATGAAAGCATTTAAGTAGTAAGTTCACATTTTTATAAAGTCCCGTAACAATTGTTGATGACTATTCTTATTTAGCATAGAAGTTTTGATCAATTTATACTGTAATTTAAAGAATAGAAATTTGTATTTTGATCAATTTGTAACTCTAATTGGAACTCTATACATATAGGTTCATCATTATAATAAAATCATATAAAAGTTTCAACTCATCTCCTAAAATCTCTTAGGAGATAATTGTTTTTTTTTTATTGACGTATAAACTCGCAGTCGCTACTCGTGAGCGCGCATTGGGTAAATCTCGCTTCATGTACAATAGTCCGCAAATCACACATGAAAGATAAATCGTACTAGGTAAACTCGGTGTAACGGGTCGATCAAGAAAGTATTGGCAGTGGAAGGAGATAATTGTTTTATTCTTACCTAGAGTTAGTTTCTTCTGTAGTTATCGTATTATTGTGTCAAGTTTTCTATAAATACTGTTGTAAACAACATTACAATAAATATATAAACTCTAATTCTTCACATGGTATCAGAGCTCATATAGCTACTCAAACAAACTCTTCTTCCTCTTTCTCCTCAAGTTTATCATCCCCCTCTTCCTTAATCTCTCAAAATTCTACTTCTGCCACATCCACTTTTACCTCCATTGCCGCTGCTCATACTTTTGCTATTTAACTCAATTTCTCCAATTACTTTGCTTGGAAAACTCAATTTATTCCTCTTCTCAACTATCAAAATATGATGCATTTTGTTGATGGCTCTACTCAACCTCCACCAAAGGATATCTTAACTGAGACCAATCCACCCATATATATTCCAAATCCAGCGTATCATGATTGGTTTAAGAATGATCAAATGTTAATGTCTTGGCTTCTTTCATCTCTATCCGAAGAAGTGTTCTCTTATGTTGTAGGCCTGACTTCTTTGACTCAAGTTTGGAATGCTCTAGGGAATGCTTTTGGGTCTATTTCTCAAAATAGACAACTTTAGCTACATATAGACCTCCAAGAGTTAAAGAGAAATGATCTCTCTGTTTCACAGTATTTACAAAAGCTAAAGCGATTGCAGTGAATTAGGTGTCGCCGGAAGATCATTATCTACAGCCGAGTTGAATGCAATCATATACAGAAATATTGAAAGTGAATTTCACCATATTATCACAACCTTAAACATTAGGCCGGAACCTGTTCCTATCCACGAACTCCATGGCCAGCTAGTTGCTCATGAAATTTTGTTAAAAAGTAATCTTGAAAATCCAGTAATTAATTTTGTCAACTAAGACACTACTCTTACCCACACTGAGACCCAACAATGTCCATGCATCCAACATGAATGGTAACTGCAATAACAAACGCAATTATCAGACTAAGGGGCCTTGCCAGATATGCGGTTTTCATAACCATGCTATTGATAGATGTAGAAATCAATACACTCCAAGATCAAGCAACTTTAATCAATATCAGAATTATTTACGTCCTGTTGGTCCTCAATTCTCAAATCAAGCCAATCCTACTTATTGCAATGGAGCACCATATTCGTCTCAATTTGACACCGCAGGCACAGGCTTGACTCTCCCATGTGTGAAGTAATTCTAGCCAACTTTGTACCAAGATTCGGGCTCAGTCTCTAATCAACACCACAGATTGATCAATGAACAAATCCACAAACCATCACTTTCCAAATGGTTGCTCCAACACATGGATAGCCCACAAAGAGCTTGAGGATGAGAAGGTTTCAACCAAAAGGGAATAGCCACGAAGGCTATGTCGAAAATAGGAGAAATGGGTCTTCCAATGCGAGGCACTAAGCCAAGGCACAAAGCAAAGGAAGAAAACAGCTTTTCTCAAGAATACAAAGGCTGCTCAATAATCTCATACCTTGAATAGTGATGGGGCGAGTAGTATATAATAGGACAAGGTGGGCTTTTAGGTTAAAAGATAGATTAGGCCCAATAACACATAGTAGTATGCTAACAAACCGTAAGAACCGTCCTAATTTGGGTTGGGCCATGAGCAACCCAAATTAATTAGGGTTACTTCAAATGGCCCAAGTGGGTTACGTGGAAAGTTCAAGTAATTGTGGTGTCAATATTCATTCAGTCAATTGGTCGATACCGACTGAAAAAGACAACAAGACTCTCATCATCGTC
>CAIGRQ010135533.1:0-11889 GCA_903798375.1 Fraxinus sp. D2006-0159 | reverse complement strand
TTTTCCACAACACATTCTCCATCAATCTACTATTCCAAAATACATTCTTCCAAAATAATGTGTCTCAAACACACATGCAATTGATTTTTAGCTAAACGAGAAATAACTTTATTTTTCAAACCAACCCTAAAATGAATAATTTAGGCCTTGTTTGTTTCGAAATAAAAAAAAAAAAGATTTTAATCTAAACTCATGTTTGGTACATATTAAAATTTTTATTTTTATTTTCATTCTTTTACTCATTTTTAACCACTCATTATTCAATAAAATAACATTTTTCATCACATCAATAACTTTTCCTTCTTTTTCAACCTCACATTCTCTATCAATCTATTATTCTAGAATATATTCTTCCAAAATAATGTGATTCAAGTCAAAGTCAAACAATCAATATTAATCACATCTTTCATGTGTCCTGCAACTTTTTAATCACAAATTCCAAAAACTTTCATTACAATCTACTAAAAATCTATTAATTCCCACCAAACATCCACTTGATAAAATTGACCGTGTGGCCCCAACTTAGATTTTATTCAGTCTGATAATGTTTCTTGGATCCGCCGTTTTTGTTGGTACAATGACATTAATGCAGGAACAGAGTGCTAACGTCTAAGGTTGATATCATGCACCGCTTTTATAAAGAGTGAAGACAATTTGGAGAACAGATTGCTCCTAAGAATACAAAATATTGCAGTGTGCGCACATTATCATGCACGGCGCAGCATAAAAGCTATACTCGAGTTCATTTTAGAAATCAGTAAGTACAAAACTGAACTAGAATTTGATTTTTAAGGTGAAACTAGGATTTTCACACGTAAAATTTACTCACGCGAAATTTAATGTCAATGCATTTGAAACTAAATGGATTGGTAAGCAACCAGTAGTAAATTAATTTGAAATGTACCTTGTCATCAGCTGAAGTAGGGCTAGGAGAAATGGCGCTAGGTCCTGGAGATTCAGATGGAGGGGCGGGTCGACCAAGCAGTGTCGGAGCTGGAGCTGGTGAAGGTGCATTGTGTTTCGTGCTTGGAGCCGGAGCTGGAGAAGATTCATTTTGTGGTGATGAGATTGGTGAATGGATTGGAACTGCCATCGGCGGGAGGACCACTGGATGGAGAGATGGGGGGAAGCCGATAGGTGCCTGAATTGGAGCTTGAGGAAAAACAGTTGGTGGATGGCTCACTGGGGCGGAGACTGGAGCAACAGTGGAAACAGTTGGTGGATGGCTCACTGGCGTGAAGACTGGAGCCACAGTGGAAACAATTGGTGGATGGCTCACTGGCGGGAAGACTGGGGCCGGAGTGGAAACAATTGGAGGATGGCTCACTGGCGGGAAGACTGGAGCCACAGTGGAAACAGTTGGTGGATGGCTCACCGGCGTGAAGACTGGAGCCACAGTGGAAACAGTTGGTGGATGGTTCACTGGAGCTGGAGTAGAAATAGTGGGCGGCAAGCTTGTTGGCGCCGAAAATGGAACCGAAGTCGAAACTGTCGGCGGCATGATCACGGGCGCCGACATCGGAGCAGAAGAGGAAACAGTTGGTGGATAGCTCACTGGAGCGAAAACTGGAGCCGGAGTGGAAACAATTGGAGGATGGCTCACCGGCGTGAAGACTGGAGCTGGAGTAGAAATTGTGGGCGGCAAGCTTGTTGGCACGGACAACGGAGCAGAAGAGGAAACTGTCCGTGGCGGTGCGGACAATGGAGCCTCAACGGAAACGGTTGGTGGCATGGTCACCGGCGCGGACAATGGTGTCGGAATGGAAGCAGCTGGTGGCAAGACTACTGGCGTTGAGACCGGAGACGGTGTGGAAACAGTGTATGGAGAAGTTACCGGCGCGGAAATTGGAGCAGAAGACTGGCCCCCTCCAACACCAGTAACTAGTACTGCAATGCAAATAAATGCATTTAAAAATCCCATTTTGAGTTCGCGAAGAGAGAATAGAATAAGAAGGGAGTTGCAGAAAGTAATATATTTAAAGGGATTTAAAAGCGTGAAGAATTAGGTGTAGAATTAAAATATTAGAGAAAGGTCGACATTTGGTTGGGTCCATGCAATACCCAACAAAAAATACCACCCTATGTGGCAGTCAAACAGAATACTATGCAGGCCACGTCACAGTCCAGATCCTACACGTAACGCATTTTTCCTACTTGGAATTATTAATATTTAAATCTGACTCATAGAGTCAAAAATTATGAATTTACGTATAAAATTATTTTATGGGTGTGTTTGAACCACGTTATTTTGGAAGAATATATTTTGAAATAATAGATTGATGGAGAATGTGTGGTTGAAAAAAAAGGAAAAGTTATTGATGTGATGAAAAATATTATTTTATTGAAAAATATAATTGAAAATTAATTCTAAAAAATATGTAACGGTCCAAATTAGTATTTCGTCATGTAAGAATATTTACAATAACAAAACAATTAGCAAGAACTCTAAAATTCGGAAAATAATGTACAGACTTAGAATAACTTTAACTAGGAGCTTGCTGTGGAGATAAGTTTTCAGTTCGTGAACCGAATGTCTCATCGGTGATGGGATTCAAAATGTCAAGGCTCGAAGACCTCTAGGACATGGAGCAATACTCCCTTAATTTCGTGACATCCGGATTGTGATATATCCTTTCATTCCCTCTTTTGGTCCATCTATCGCTCTCAACTTATTTGTGTTGTTGTGTGTGCAGTTAAATTATATACTCTAAATCGTTTTGTAGGATGGATCGGCCCACCCTACAAGCGATCGTGGACTTTAAATATGGGCCAAGTATTTTAAGCTCAACCATTCTCGTGTAGTTGTGCCAAACTTATGGTCCAAATATGAAAGCTTATCTATTCACATTTGCCATTAGTTGGGGAATATAAACATCAGTTTCTAGAAGAGTACATGAAGTGTGCTTATAAATTTACAAAGACATTTTCACAAGCAATGTGAGTTCAGAAGGAGCTGTTGCGATCCAGTTCTCATCAGAATCAATGTTCCCTTATCGTCTGACTTTACGAAATCAATCTTTTACTGGAAGTAACCCCTCTTCAGATTCTCATCTACACTGAAGACCCGGAAGAAAGAGTGCTTGCTCTAATGCCACACTTAAAACTTTAAGTTTGGCAATGCTTTTAGGTGATTATATATTATGATTCTTACAAAATATGTGATAAGTGAACAATATTTGTGGGTTTTACGAAATGTGTGGACAAAAAATATATTTGACTAATTTAAATTATAATTTAAGTTGCACCAAACATGCACTTAGAAATTCACCTCGGAGAAGCTTATACGAAGAATATAAAATTTACAAATACTTGTTAACAAATGCACGTCCATGCAATTAATTTTTCTAGCTTCTGTTGGGAAATAAAACGGATCTATGAAAGTGACTTCCAATTCTTCCGTTTTTCTCCTCCGTCATCAAAGTTGTTGGGATTTGACAAAATGTCCACAACTTGAATGAAGGAGGAGGAAAAACGGAAGGATCGGAAGGCATTTTCACATATACGTTTTATTTCCCAATAAATGGTATCAAAGCCCGGGTTATCAACAAATCTCAGCGCAACAGTTCATTGCTCCCACCTATGGCCCGATGTGTGAGGGAGAGATTGTTGAGGTTATCCCACATCTATTGTGGAAAGGGTTGGTGGTCAGTTTATAAGTGTGAGAAGGGGTGGGCAACATGTTGGGTAGGGTTGATTTTTACCCAAACCCGACCCAACCCAAAATTATCGATTTTTGGCTATTTTCTAAATCGAACCGCCCCGTTTATTAACAGAAATCGAACCAACTTGACGCGACTCGATTCGGGCCGGTTCGGGTCGAGCCAACTATAATGTTTACGCAACAGTCATTTCAAGCAAGAAATGGTAAACAACACACCAAACCGTTCTATACCCTTAGGTAGAAAGAGCCACAAGACTAAACAATTCAAATGAATATGTGCAAAAAATAAAAATAAAAATAAAATAAAATAAAGAAACCAGGACAGAAACCAAAATTTAAAGCTTGACTAGGACACTAATTGAAAGGTCAAACATTTTACCTGCACAGTCATATATAAATACATATATTGACGCATAGATACATACATATAAAAATACATACAGACATATAAGAGGGGGAAAAGAATCACTACAAGCAGCTTGAATTTTCTTGGAAGATTTAGAAGATCGGTTGGATGCCGGAGCCGCTAAGTCTTGGTCCCTTTTCTTTTTGGAAGCCGCCGAGGAAGCCAAATCGTACAGCTTCCTAGCAGCCGCAGTTTGTTCAAGGGTCTTCCCCTATTTCTCTTCAGGTTTTTTGGAGGCGAAGAAGCCGATTTCACGGTGTGGGTGCATAGGTATGGTTTTGAAGCTGGGATAGGGTTTTTAATATTGGGTTGGGTTGATTTAAGCGGGTTTAAATTCGAACCGACCCGACTCAATTAATTCTATATTATTTTAGAACCCGAACCAATCCATTTTTATTTTTAAACCGACCCGACCCGATTCGATTCGGGGCGGGTCGGGCCGGGTCTGCGATTTTCGATTTATGGGCCCAACCCTAAGTGTGAGGGAAAGCTTCACCTCTTGAACTAGCTTTTTGAGTTAAGAAGACACAAGACCACTCAACCATTTTTGGTGCCTCAAACTAGTAGAACATGGCAGGGAGAGTTCCATCTCTCTCACTGTAGTCTAATCTACAGGGAAACCAAGGACTGTTGGTGAGACAGATTCTCCAGGCACTGAATTATCCAAATTTATTAGTTTTAACTTTGGTGAAAGTTAGTATTTGGTGGGATAATATGTAGACAAAGAAAGCCAAAAGTGAATGGAACACGATTCAATTCAACATACTAAACATAAAGTTAGTGGACGAAGGGCAAAAGTGGGATGCAGTTTGATCCAACAACCAAACATATTTTCCACTTTCAGATATCATTTAGTACTTATTTTAACCACTTCACTGAAAGTGATGCCTATTATGGGAACTTTGCTTTTGAGATCATGGCTTGTAATTGAAAGCCAATTATCATTATCTTATCATTACATAACCTAAGGTTGAGACTAGATTGTACTCTCAAAACTATTGTTTCAGAATTCAAGGGGGGCATGGCAGTTATTTAGTACTTAAATCACACTTACAAATGCACTAAACTGAGTGGCATGAAAGGTTTCATGAAATCGACTCCAAATATGTCAAGAACAAATACTCAATTTGATGAACACACAAATTTGATAACGACCCTTTGAATAATTAGCATCATGGATCTTAACCAGGAGCAAACTAGACATCCACTACTACTAACAAAGAAGAGCTTCTTTCCACTGCCATGAAGAGGACCAATGAATGGTTTGCTCTCTTTCTCTTATTTATGTGTTCGTAAGATGTTCTGAAAGAATTGTTTCGGTTTCGATACATGTGCTGAATTCTTTTTTCAGTGAAAACAATTCTATACTCTAGGAAGAATTTGAGATTTTACTTTCAATATTTAACAGGATCTTTTCCAACGAAATCCCCAGTAATGTAACTGTTAATGCTGGAGGAACTTCCATTTCTTTGCACAAGGTAGAATATATCGATAGTAAAACCTGCTTGTCTATATTCTATTAATTTGGACAGTTTGAATTAGTACTTCTGTTGAAGAGTTTTGGTTTTATTCCTTATCGGTAATCAACATGGTTTTTGCTGAACTACCTCATCAAAGACAAATGTTTTTGAAATTCCATACAGTTCTCATTGATCTCAAAAGGTGGATACTTAAGGAAGTTGGTGTTGGTATCCGATAATTCTTATCTTTCTGTTGTTGAAATCCCTGATATTTCTGGAGGGGCAGAGGCATTTGAATTTGCAGCAACATTTTGCTATGGAATAAACTTCGAAATAAATTCAAAAAACATTACCATGCTTAGATGTGTAGCAGAGTATCTTGAGATGATGGAGGATCTTGTAGTTGGAAATTTAGTTGGCAGAACGGAGGCATATGTGAACGAAGTTGAATTAAAAAGTCTTCTAAGAGTGAAAATATTGAAGAATCTTAATGAGTTTTTCAGCTCAAATGATTTCTTACTTCATTCACCTTATATAGAGGATTACAAAGGTACAAAAACATACAACAAAATTATATTTCTACCACCTATACATGGATGCCAAGTGTATAATAGAATTATTCTTCCACTCCTAAAATTAAGGAAATGCTAGCACTAAAAAATTCTTGTTGAACCGGTTCATTCAGCTGGCCATAGTGTGTTTGGACCACTCCAAGCTTGTCTCTAAAGAATTGGAACCTTGAATGAGCAAGAGGCTTTGTTACATCCGCAATTTGGTCCGAAGACGGCACATAGTGAATCTCCAACTCTTTCCTCAGAACTTTGTCTCTAACAAAGTGAATGTCCAATTCTATGTGCTTGGTGCGAGCATGATATACCGAGTTTGAAGCTAGTGCACTAGCACTTAGGTTGTCACACCAAATTTTGGGGATTATCTTCTGTGGTATACTTAGTTCTTCCAGCAACGATTGTATCCAAGCAACTTTTGAAGCATTGTGAGCTAGTGCTCTATACTCAACCTTTGTGCTTGATCTGGCAACTATTAGCTATTTTTTTGAACTCCAGGATACTAGATTATCCCCAAAATACAGACAATAGCCAACTATAGACCTTCTATCATCAGGGCATGAAGCCCAATCTGAATCCGTAAAAGTTACTATCTCTAAGCTATCACTTTTTCTAATGACTAAGCCATGAGACAGAGTACCCCTTAAGTATCTAAATATTCTCTTAAGTGTTTTCCAGTGAACATCAGTAGGAGCTTGGAGGAATTGACTCATTTTGTTCACACCATAGGTAATATCAGGTCTTGTATGTGTTGGGTACTGAAGTCCACCAACAGCATTTTTGTAAAGAGTTGGATCCTTCATCACCTCTCTTTCAGCCTTCGAAATCTATTTCCCAACAGCCATAGGTATCAAGCTCGATTTTAGATTCTCTTAGCCAAATTTTTTAAGTAGATCAGTTACATATTTTGTCTGATTTAGGTACAACCCTGTTTCATTTCTACTTACTTCAATGCCTAAGAATTGGCTGAGAGCTCCCATATCCTTCAGAGCAAAGCACTTGTTCAATTTGTCTATGAATGCTTGTATTTGTTTACCATTGTTCCCTGTCACTACTATATCATCTACATATACTAATGCAAACAACACACTCTTATCATCTATCAAGAAGAACAACGAGTTACCTGCCTTTGACTGCCTGAACTTCTACTTGAGTAAGGTATTCCTTAGCTCCTCATACCATGCTCTTGGAGCCTGTCTAAGTCCATATAGTGTCTTCTCCAATTTGCACACAAAATTAGGATTTTCCTTATCTACAAAACCTGAGGACTGATCCATATATACTATTTCTTCCAGCTTGCCATTCAAGAATGCATTATTTACATCAACTTGTCTAATTTGCCAGTCTTTGCACATAGCAAGGGTGAGTATGATCTTCATGTTGATGCTTTGATAACTAGGCTAAAGGTTTCACTAAAGTCCACTCCAGGTGTTTGAAAAAACCTTTGGCAACAAGCATTGCCTTATACCGTTGTATCTTGCCTTCTGAATTACACTTCAGCTTGTACATCCATTTGTTGCCAATTACCTTTCTTCCTGGTTTTGGAGGCACTAGTTTCCATGTCTTATTCCTCATTAGGGCATTGTACTCTTCTTGCATAGCCTTTTTCCAGTTACCACTAATTAAGACTTCTTCAACACTCTGTGGCTCAATTTCAAATGCATGAAGGTTTTTATCTTGACAGGTATAAACTTTTGGTTTGAAAATTCCTACTTTACTCCTGGTAACCATTTGATGCCCTCCTCCCTGTGTGACATCTTGAACACCTGCTAGCACTAAAAAATTCTTGTTGAGCCGGTTCATTCAGCTGGCCACTATGGAAGACTGCTGTTAATTAATCAATTGGTTCTAACACCCCATCTCAAGTTGGAGTGTGTTTGGACCACTCCAAGCTTGTCTCTAAAGAATGGAACCTTGAATGAGCAAGAGGCTTTGTTACATCCGCAATTTGGTCCGAAGACGGCACATAGTGAATCTCCAACTATTTCCTCAGAACTTTGTCTCTAACAAAGTGAATGTCCAATTCTATGTGCTTGGTGCGAGCATGATATACCGAGTTTGAAGTTAGTGCACTAGCACTTAGGTTGTCACACCAAATTTTGGGGATTATCTTCTGTGGTATACTTAGTTCTTCCAGTAATTTTGGAGGCACTAGTTTCCATGTCTTATTCCTCATTAGTGCATTGTACTCTTCTTGCATAGCCTTTTTCCAGTTACCACTCATTAAGGCTTCTTCAACACTCTGTGGCTCAGTTTCAAATGCATGAAGGTTCTTATCTTGACAGGTATAAACTTTTGGTTTGAAAATTCCTACTTTGCTCTTGGTAACCATATGATGCCCTTCTCCCTGTGTGACATCTTGAACACCAGTATCAATACCACCTTCTAGCTGAACACCCCCATCTTGCTGAGTATCAACAACTTCATTATTAATTGAAGTTGCCTGATCCATTTCAGTACTTTTAATTCTTTCATCTACATTTATTTCCACTTCAGATTTATGTTCTAATGCTTTATTGGAAGACCCTGTAGCAGTTGAAACACTAGGATGAATTGTATCAGCTTCATTGTAGGATACTATAGTGTGACTCGACTCAATTTCAAATGGAAGATAGGTTATGACACTGTCTGAAGTTTGTAGCCGAGTGTGTCTGTTTAGAAAACCAGTTTTGAATGGAAACTCTGATTCATTGAACACCACATGCCTTGAAATGTAGATTCTAGCTGTTGAATTTATTAGGCACTTATATCCCTTATGTGAATCACTATAGGCAAGGAAAGTACACCTTTGAGAATGGAAGTCAAACTTATGTTTTTGGTAGGGTCTTAGGCAGGGATAGAAAGTACAGCCAAAGGTTTTTAGCATTTTATAGTCAAAGTTCTTCTTATATAGGACTTGAAAAGAAGATTTATATTACAGCGTGGGAGTTGGCAACCAGTTTACCAGGAAGGTGGCTACCTTGAAAGACTCCCACCAATAGTGCAAGGACATTTGTACTTGGGCTAGGAGAGTCAATCCAGTCTCAGTGATATGTCTATGCTTTCTTTTAGCCCTGCCATTTTGTGCTGAAGTGTAAGGACAATATGTTCTAAGTTCAATTCCTGACTGTGAGGCAACTTGTTCTAATTTCCTATATTCACCTCCCCAGTCTGATTGTAGTGTTTTGATCTTCCTCTCAAACCTATTCTCGACTAGTTTTTTGAATTGGATAAGGATATTTAGTGCCTCAGATTTGTGTTTCATAGGGTAGATCCAGGTGAACCTGCTATGGTCATCAATGAAGATGATATAAAACTAAATCCCGGGGTAGAACTTCTTGGTGTTGGTCCCCAAACATCTATGTGTATGAGGTCTAGTACACCTGATGCATGTGATGAAGACATGTTAAAGGGTAATGTATAAGACTTTCCAAACTGACACGCTTCACAGAAAGTTGGATTTTCATTAGCTTTAGAAACTTCATTACATGACTCAATACAAGGTTTGAAGAATGGCCTAATCTTCTATGCCAGACATCTATCTATGACTTGGATAACTTAACACTTTTGCNCACGCTTCACAGAAAGTTGGATTTTCATTAGCTTTAGAAACTTCATTACATGACTCAATACAAGGTTTGAAGAATGGCCTAATCTTCTATGCCAGACATCTATCTATGACTTGGATAACTTAACACTTTTGCTTGACTCATGACAACTTGAATTGACTGAGAAATTTGTGAAACTGAGATTATTCTGGTTGGTTGACTCTTAGACAGTAGGTTCAGACTTGGAGCTTGATAACTTCAATTGATACAATCCATCTTTAAGTGTCCCCTGCAGCAGACACTAATCAAACTCTTCTTAATGGCAGACACATGTAGAATTTTATTCAAAGCAAGAGACTTATCACTCAATGTGGAAACATTCCTTTTTCCAATATGAGCAATGTGCAGTGAGCTTCCATTACCAATTAGTAATTTGTCCTTACCTCCATACTTCTTTGCAGTGGCCAGGTTACCTTTATCAGCTCTTACATGGGTGCTTACTCCAGAATCTGCAAACCAGGTTGGATCTTCAATTATGCTAGGTGAAGCTACATAGGCTGCAGCAGTTAGATTATTGTTCTAGTGAGTCTGATTGCTAGGTCTACTTCCCATATACCTATCATCAAACCTATTGAAGCACCAGCTAGCTGAATGGTTACTCAATCTACAGATTTGGCAGGGTCCTCGACTTTCATTTGTTCAGTATGCTCTTCCTCTGCCTCTTATTCTTTCTCTGAAGTTTGTGAACCTCCCACCAGTACCAGCTCTAAAGGTCTTACCACCACCTGATCCAAACCTTTGAGCTAACTGTACACTTGATTGGGTGATATTCAAGGACACTAAGCCATTCTTGACTTGACTGAGATGTTCAAGTATGCTCTCAAAAGTCTTAAGGACTGATGAGAGCTCATGCCAGGAGATATCTTCCCTGTTGTTAATCTGCACCACAATAGGTGTCTATTCTTCATCCAATCTTGCAAGAACTTGGGTTACAAGATCACTATGATCCACTATTTTTCCAACAATTTATAGATTGTTAGCTAGTTGTTTAACAGTAGTAAGATACTGCTCCATAGTCATTGAACCTTTCATGGTTCTCTGCAACTCCCCAGTAAGGAATGTTACCATTGACCTATTCATTATTCCATAACTTTACTTGACTGCATTCCATAGCTTGCTTGAGCTATTACATCCCTCATTGCAATTTGAAGAGTCATGGATGAATACAACCATCCCATTAGTAGTTGGTATGTTGATGTCCACCTGCTGTACTCTGGATTTTAGTTAACCTTTATGGCTTCTCCCCCTTCAGCAGTAGTTTGAGTACTAAGAAACTCCGGTGGACATTCTTTTGTTCCTAGTAGATAGCCTTCAAGGTGGTGACCTTTTATTATAGGCATAACCATGTTTTGCCATAGCAGAAAGTTGTTTTTGTCGAGTTTTACCGACGAAATTTAGGTGAGATTCATCTCAAAAGGTGATGCCTAAACCACAACAGCTTCTGTGGAAGTGGAAGAGATGAACTCAGTTGAAGGAGCTTGAATTCTGGACTCGGTATTAGCCATTTCCTGCTCTGATACCAAGTGAAAATATTGAAGCATTTTAATGAATTTTTCAGCTCAAATGATTTTTTATTTCATTCACCTTATATAGAGGATTACAAAGGTACAAAAACATACAATAGAATTATATTCCTACCATCTATACATGGATGCAAGTGTATAACAGAATTATTCTTCCACTCCTAAAATTAAAGAAATGCTAGCACTAAAAATTCTTGTTGAGTCGGTTCATTCAGCTGGACACTATGGAAGACTGCTGTTAATTAATCAATTGGTTCTAAAACTATGGACAGTGTTCGTTTTGCATTCTTCAGAAAACCTTCTTCCTATAGCTGAAGTAGTGAAATTGGTAAGTCGGTGCATAGACATAATAGCATTTTTTGCTTGTAAGGATTGTGAATTTTTCACACCGAGGAGGGAGGAGCATGGCATAAACGATTTAATTTTGTCAACTGCTCCCAGTGCGAAGCCCCTAGTTGATAGGTGGGCTAAATATTTAACAGTCCTTTGAATTGATATCTTCCAAAGGGCTCTCATGCAATGACTGCAAGGGGATACAAATATTATGCTCTTGGTCCATTATTAATGCTATATGCATTGAAGTTCTTCTAGGCTTGGTGAGGTCTCACCCATAAATTTAGATTCTAAATTACAAGATGTTCATATGTAACTTATTTTTAGTTCAATTTCAAGAAATATTTGGAAAG
>CAIGRQ010135511.1:0-10083 GCA_903798375.1 Fraxinus sp. D2006-0159 | reverse complement strand
CAAGTATGGATTGGTCTGATTTCAATAACTCTCGCATTATCCATGCCAGAACCTATCATATCTGCCTTAAATTATAATTCGAGCTCTTGGCTTAACACAAAAATTCTGAGGTCACCCATTCTTTGTTCTAGCAACAGTTATTGAAGCTTTGTAGTTAGCGAGGATTTTAGCCTATACGCAACAATTCTAAGGTTCCTAGTCTTTGTAAAATTACTTCGAGGTCTTCGATGTTGGCTATTTTAACTTGTAATGACAACAAAGATTGCGTATCGAATTCAAAGCTGTCCAAATATTGAATATCTTACACCTTGGCAATATTCGTGCATATGTCATTTCCAAGAATGAGTCTGTGCATTTCCTTCCATATTTTCGACTCTGTGAGTTGTGCCTTTTGATTTTAACCTGCGATGGTGACATTGGTAGTGTGCTGTAATGGGGTTTTTGTGGTGAGCCCCTTATCGGACTAGCCGAAGCTTTTAACCATTTCATTGCAGAGGTCTTGGAAAGGGTGCATCAGTGCACGTGTTTTGACGATTTTGCATGTTTTCAAGGCGACAGTTGTATCAGACCAGTTTCCAATATATGTATGGCCATTTTTTATTGAATGCACAATGATGGCTAATTATGGTTGCATGTGATTTATGAGAGAGAAACACACGCTTGGACCTGTTCGTGAGTTCCACATGCAAATCTGGATGTGGGCGAGGGAAACTGTTTGGATTCTATGATCTAGATCACTCTGGAAAACAAACATTCCTGATTAACTTGGCTTTGATTTTTGACGACTGGGATTCATTCCTTCTTTTTATAAAAAGTAAAGATGTTGCTATCTTGATATTACTTTTGTAAAGTTATAACGAATTTTCAATGTTCATTGAGGGTTTTCTAGCAACTAAATCTTTAGATATCCCTGCGACTTAGTCACAAAATTCAGGCAGTGTTTCGTGTGTTTCGGATAATATGGGTCCCAAAAGAGAATATCCTAAGCTAGATATGGCGACCACTCTCAAAGCCACTGTGGGTTCAAGAGCAAAGGTACCAAAACCTTCCTCCTCAGGGGTCGTGCAAGTGGGGTAAAACCAGAGTGTCTTAACAAAGACACAAAAAGGAAAGGGACGGAGGGAGATATTCCCAATGAGAATAGGTCCGGAGCTGATAAGGGCAAAAAGGTGGCTGAAGAGCCTCCAAAGAAGAAGAAACTTACCCATGTTGGTGGGTTTTCTGGTGAGATTGGTACCACGGTATCCCATGATGAGAAAGGGACTCCCAAGCTACCCAAATTATTGCAAACTTCGATTGATACCACGATAAAGAAGATGCCACCTCAGTAGCCACAGACTCTCTTAAGAAGAAGGTAGAAAGGACCCCGAGAAAAGTCTGGAAATTTCCTGGGAAGTCGTGATAGCCAAATCGCCCCGACGTAATAAAAATGCTGCCTGCTGAAGTTTGAGGTGCTACCAAGGTCTTTAATAAATTTTGGACTGAAAGATGGCAAGATTATGTGGTTACCTATAATGCAGTGGACCTGACCGCCACTCTCCTAAGCCAATGCGCCAGGGCTTGCGGAGTAGCCCTTGAATGTCAGGAAGTGCTGGCTGATATTCAACAAAGAAACAAGCATTGTATGAAAGGTCGAATCCTGTCGAGGCGAAGTTGACGAGGGTAAGAACAGAGGTTGAGGAGCTGAAGGCCCAAAAAGCTGAGGATGAGGCGAAGCTATCATCCGCTCGGGCTGAAGCCGAGGCTATGAAGAAGGAGGTCTATGAGTCACAATGCGAAGTGGCTTCGCTAACCAAGAAGGTAGAGAATTTCAACAACAATCAAAGACTCACTGCCGAGGCTTTGGAGTAAGCCAACGTCCAACTGGAAAACGCCAAGAAGGCTAATGATTTTATGGAAAAACATGTGAAACAGTTACTCAATGAATGTAGGAAATATGAATTGGATGTTGTCGAAGCGGGCGAGATTACTGTAAGAACCTACATTGCAGACTTCCATTATACTGAGGAGTATTAGCGCCTCGGCTTATATTGGAGGAAATATGCTTATAATGAGGTGATTAGCAGGATGTGAGAGCTATTCCCCGACCTCGACTTTTCAATGCTAAAGGCTGAGTTCATTGAAGAAGGAGTGCCTCAAACTCCTGCTAGCGATGAAGTCTTCGAGGTGATGCCTCAGTCACCTGTTAGCGATAAAGTAGTTGAAGTGGTAACGGAGGGTCCAAAAGAGGAGACAACAATCGTGCTTCCAACTGATGTCCCAGCTTCAGCTATTCCCATAGAGATTGAAGTTCCTTTTCCCCCAGGAATAGGCTAGATTTATCTTGATTTCTATATTTGTAAAGCCTAAAGGCCTCCAATGCAAAAGTTTACTTGATCTATTGTTCCCAATTTTTGCTTTCAATTGGACTTTGGCTAGGTACTATCCACAATATGTTGATTCGAGTATTAACTGAAGTAGGATAAGTTAAACTTAATTTGAATGAAGCCGATTGAGTTTTTAAGTTAGGCTGAACCTGTACTGAATAGTACGAGTTGAGTTATCTTCATTAAATAAGACTGAATTAGTTAGAATTCAGGGTAAATTAATTTGAATGACTATCACTCATTGATGCACGCTTCCTCACATAGTGGATGGTTCACCGATGTGAATGCTTCTTCCTTGACTTTCAGTCTCGTCCAAGGAAGGCATGTACTGATACACGCTTCCTCACATGGTGGATGGTTCACCGATGTGAATGCTTCTTCCTTGACGTTCAGCCTCGTCCAAGGAAGGAATGTACTGATGCACGCTTCCTCACATGGTGGATGGTTCATCCATGTGAAGGCTTCTTCCATCAACCTTGTCAAAGGAAGGCATATTCTGATGCACGCTTCCTCACATGGTGAATGGTTCACCGATGTGAATGCTTCTTCCTTGACGTTCAGCCTCGTCCAAGGAAGGCATGTGCTGATGCACGCTTCCTCACATGGTGGATGGTTCATCCATGTGAAGGCTTCTTCCTTGACGTTCAACCTCGTCAAAGGAAGGCGTGTGCTGATGCACGCTTCCTCGCATGGTGGAGTTTCCGCAAGCTACCTTTTGGATAGAAATTTTTATTTATTTACAAAGGCGGTGAATGACCTTCCAATAGTAACTCACATTTACTGGTAATACATGCGTAAATGCTCAATATTCCATGGATGAGGTTGGATCTTTCTATCCATGTCTTTAATCCAGTAGGTTTCAGGCCGAACTTCTTTCTCGATAGAGTCCTTCCCAGTTAGGTCCTAAGGTACCTGTCCCTGACTCCTTAGTGGATAGGAATACTCTTCGAAGCACCAAATCATTTATTCGGAATGACCTCTTTTTTACTTTGGCATTGTAATATCTAGTCATCTTCATTTGGTATATGACCATTTTAACTTGGGAATCATCCTTCCTTTGGTATATAGCCATTACTTACTTCAGTGAAGTGTATCCATCTATAAGATGAGATATCCACTTTGACAGGGCTCATAGCCTCGGCTCTATATACCATGGAGAATGGGGTTTCACCGGTGGCAGTTCGGCTAGTGGTTTGGATTGCCCATAGTACTGGGGTAACTCATCCACCCAGGTACCTTTCAAGGTGTCAAGCTTTCTCTTTAGGGTGTACTCGATCATTTTATTTATAGCCTCAACCTGCCCATTGGCCTGGGGATATGCGGAGAGGAGAAGTGTTTCTTGATGCCCAGTTCCTCACACTTGTTTCTAACTTTCTGATTGTCAAATTGTTTACCATTTTTAGACACAATCGATTGTGGGATACCGAACCTACAGATGAGATTTTTCCAAATAAACTTGAAGGTATTAGCCTCAGTTATCTTGGTAAGCGGTTCTACTTCCACCCATTTGGTGAAGTAGTCTATAGCAACGATTGCGAAGCTAGCACTTCCTCTCCCTTTGGGGAGAGATCCAATTAAATCAATTCCCAACGGCCAAAGGCTGGATACCACGTTCAATTCTTATGGAGGCTGCCTTGAGATGGTGGTGAGACGTTGGCATTTGTCACATTTCTGAACAAATTGTTGTGCATCATTTTTCAAGGTGGGCCGTAGTATCCTTACTTCAGTGCTTATTGTGCTAACGACCATCCTCCTGTATGATTGTCACAAATGGCTTCATGGATTTATCTGAGCACATAGTTCGCCTGCTATCTCCCAATGCACCTTAGTAAAGGAAGTGAGAAACCCACGCTTATACAATATGTCATCTTAGAGGATAAAGTGAGTAGCCCTTCTTCTGAGCTTTTGTGCCTCTTTTTTCTGAAAGGGTAGGATTTGATCTTTCAAATAAGATATGAGGGGCTTTATCTAGAGTGGCATGTCTTCTATCCACATCACTATTCCACCGACCTCAGTCAAGGGTCTGGGAAGGTATTCATCGGGAACTACTGTAAGTAATTCAAAATCTTTGCTACTTGCCAGTTTTGCTAAAGCGTCAGCATGAACGTTGTGGGATCTAGGTATTTATATTAATTCGAACCTCTTGAAGGAAGGGATGAAACTATTTACCAGCTTTATTTAGGTCACCATAGTTTTGTCACTGGCTGAGAAATTTCCATGAACTTAGCTAACCACCAATTGGGAGTCGCTGCTAATGATGAGCCTTTTTACTTGAAATTCTTTTGCTAGCCGAAGGCCAGCTAAAAGGGCCTCATATTCTGCTGCGTTGTTGGTCGCTTTGAAGTTAAACCTTATAGTACATGTCAACTTATGCCCCTCTAGACTGACCAGTACGATTCATGCCCCCGATCCTATGTCTCCAGAAGACCCATCAATCGAGAGCCTCCATATTTGAGGTTCGGCGGGTTCCATTTTTTATTCAATATTAGGCACGGGGGTGAATTCTGCCACAAAGTCAGCTAGGGCCTGTCCTTGATGGCTGCCCTTGGTTTGTACGTGATGTTAAATTTACTAAGCTCTATGGCCCACTTAAATAACCTTCCCGAAGCATCAGGTATCTAGAGTACTTGTTTGAGAGGGTAGTTTGTTAGGACATGAATACTGTGACCCTAAAAGTATGGCTTAAGCTTCCTTGAGGCTATCACCATAGCGAAATCTAACTTCTCCATGTTTGGATATCGGATTTTTGCTACAAGAAGTGCCTTGCGGACAAAATATACTGGCAGCTGGTGGTTGTCTTCTTCCCTTATCAAAACCGAACTTAGAGCATTAGAAGTTACTGCCAGGTATAGATATAGTACTTCATGGTCTTTTGGTTTGGAGAGGAGAGGCGCCTGACCCAGATGTTTCTTTAGCTCCTGTAGAGCCTGTTCGCATTCTTCTATCCATTGAAACTTGTTCCCTCCTTTGAAGATTTTAAAGAATGGCAGACATTTGTCAGTGCCTTTGAGATGAAACGGTTGAGGGCCGCGACTCGTCCAGTGAGGCTCTGTACCTCTTTTGGCTTCTGAGGAGACTTCATTTCAATTAAAACTCTGACCTTTTCAGGGTTAGCCTCAATGCCTCGTTGGTTAACAATATAACCAATGAACTTGCCAAACGATACCCCAAAAGTACATTTTAAAGGATTGAGTTTCATTCGATACTTTCGTATAGTTTGGAACGCTTCATCAAGGTGTGCAATATGATCCGCTGCCTCCAGACTTTTTACCGGCATGTTATCCACATAGATCTCCATCATCTTACCAATGAGGTTGGCAAACATCTTATTAACTAGCTCTGATACGTTGCCCCAACATTTTTCAATCCAAAAGGCATTGTCTTGTAGTAATAGAGCCCTTTGTTTGTGATGAAAGATGTGTGTTTGCACCAGCATTCTTCAATCCAAAGGGCATTGCTTTGTAGCAATAGAGCCCCTTGTCCGTGGTGAAAGAGGTGTGTTCTTCATCTGGTGGAAACATGGGGATTTAGTTATATCCAGAGTAGGCATCCATTAAGTTGAGGTAGGCATCCATTAAGTTGAGGAGCTGGTGTCCAGCAATTGAAAAATTAATGTACACCCTCCACTTTCCACTATGCTTCTTTACCAGAATTGGGTTGGATACCCATTTTTGATATAGAGATTCTCTGATGAAATCGTTATCGATCAGCTTTGTTACCTCACCTTTAAGAGCCTCATACCTTTCCGAGTTAAGGGCCCTTCTTTTCTGCCTGTGAGCCGTAGCTCCCAGTTTGATGTTCAAGTGATAGCAGCTGACCTTGGGATCAATGTCTATCATGTCGCCGTGTTTCCAAGCGAACACATCCAAGTTTCTGAGCATGAAGTCTTTCAGATTCTCCTTCATTTCTGGGGGTAAATTACTCCCCATCTGTAAGCATTTCGTTGGGTCCATAGGATCGATTAGGAAGATTTCCAATTCTTCCATTGGGGCCGTTTGAGGCTCACAGTCAATAATGCGAGGGTCCAGCTCATCCAGGTTAATGACATTTTCAGCAGCCTTCCCTTGTTCAGGGGCTTGTGTTGCTCCAGATATGCATCCTTCCTCAGCAGCTTCGGTCATGAGGACATCTTCCCCTTGTTCAGGGGGATTCCCTTATTCAGAGAGGTCATCCATATCAACGGCATCAATTATGACGTGTGTCCTTGGTTATGCTTTCCTTGAGAAATTGGAGTAGTACTCCCTAGCTCCTCTTTGATCTACCCGAACCGTGGCAATGCCTTTCTCAGTTAGGAATTTCAAGTACAAGTGATGAATTGAGGTGATCGCCCATAGCTCTTTCAAGGTAGGTCTTCCTAGCACACCATGGTAGGCCAGTTATCAAGTATGAGGAATTCCATGTAATGGCTTGCGATCAACGGTTCCATCCCTATTTCTATTGCTAGAGTAATTTTGTCGATTGGGATTATACTATCCCTTGTGAAGCCATACAAGGGGGAGTCCATTGGGGTCAATTCATGGTCCACTTTCATTTTGTCAAAGGTGGTACCAAATATGATGTTGACCAACCTTTCATTATCCACCAACATTCTTTTCAGGCCATTGCAGGCCACAACGGTCCTTATTACTAAGACGTCACAGTGTGAATAATGTACTCCCATCGTATCCTCCTGTGTAAAAGTGATTGGAAAAATTGCTCTTCCGTTCGGAGATTGGTTCACTATGTAGCTTGTTATGGCTAGGTCGCTTACCTCCCTGGCGTAGTTCTTTTGAGAATTTCTTGAATCTCCACCCACATGAGGGCCATCAATAATTGTGTCAATTTCTCGAATGAGCTCATGTTCGTTGTTTGGTGGGGGGACCTCGTCGTTGCCTCTGACCTTCTCTAGGTCTTTCGGTGTCATTTTTCCTTCCTCTTGGGAGGTCATTCCGATTAGGTCGACGTTGTTCATTATTCCAAGGCTACTTGTCCTGCCTATTTGGAGTGTTGTTTGGAGGGCGTCTTGTAGCGTCTCGGTAATTCTCTGTCCAATGTCCATAGGACTAATGATAGAGCAATACTGTGGTGCTTTGTTCCTATTTCTAGGTTCGGCACCTCGTCCCCTGCCTTAGGTTGGGTTGATGATGATGCGTTCCAGTACCAGGATTAAACTTCTCATATGCTAAAGTTGGTACCGTATTGAGTATGGCGGCAGCTAGTTCTTGTCCATGGTTCATTAGGGCCTGGCTATTCATCAAGTGAGAGGTAGGACCTCTTCCCCTTTGAATTTGTGGAGGTGGCAGACCCTGGCTAGCCCGATTCCTATGATATTTTAACTTCTCATTAAGGATTTCTCGTCTTATCATTTCTAACAAGGTGTCGTAGGTGGCAGAGTCCTTGTTCTGTACATCTCTCCAGAAAATGGAGTTTATGTCTAATCCTACTCTGAGGGCAGTTAAGGCTTCCTTATCTGTAACTTGCACGCAATATGTCATCTCATCAGTGAAGCGTGAAATGAAATTTTTTAAAGATTCACATTGTTGCTGCCTCATATCCTGCAATCTTTGAATGGGTCTTTCCCCTTCTTTGCTGATTACGCAGCGTTTTAAGAAAGCTTTCTTAAACTCGGGCCAACTTCGGATACTCCCCTCCGGCAGTCTGGTGTACCAAATCTCCACACCTCCACTTAAGGTCAAGTGGAAGGCCCTACACTTCATGGCCGGTATGGCCCTTTTCAGATTCATGTGAGTCTTGTAATTGTTCATATGTTTTACGGGGTCACTTCTCCCATTTTACTTTGGAATTTTAGGGAGTGTGAAGTGGTTCAGCATGGGGGCATTTCTTATGGTTTCAGAGAATGGAGAATGTTCGTTATCGTCATCTTGATCACAGGATCTTTGTGGCCCATCTGAATCTTCATCTTCCATTTGGTGAGTTTGGGGAGGTAATTGGGAGGTTCCTGCTTCATTTCTAGCCTGGTCTCGCCTTTCGTGCCTATTTCTAGAGGGTCGGACCAGAGGCTCTTCATGGCATGTGGGTTGATCATCATTTGGATGAGGTTATTGTTTCCTATTCCTAGTTATCGGAGGGGGAGAATAAGCATGCCCATTTCTAGGTGCATGTGGTCCTATCCTGTCAAAGACACTTGCAGACCTCTAGGGCCTATCCTCTGGTTCGTTATTCGGAGAAAAATTGAATGGAGGTTAGAGTGGTGCTTCCGCGGCATAATTAGTCGATGAATCTACATCGACTGCTCTTTCCCAAGAGGCCTCCATTTCTCCATAATGATGTCCAGCTTCTTCACTCTGGACCTTGTTCTCCTACTGATAAAATGCTGGAGCACTGGTGAAGATATCCTCTAAGGCGGTGTACTGAGGAGCCTGATAGCCTCATCGCCCTTGCATGTTCATCAGCATTTCTTGCATGGCTAGATTCTGTTGAGTGATATTCCTCATGTTGGCAGCTATTGTGGCCATTTCCCTAGTGAACCTGGCTATGACCTTGTTTCCACCTCTAGAACTCCCCTTTTGCGTATTGGAGGTCGTGGACGGGCTACTGGGGCAGCGCTCGGGGGTTCTCCTTCTTCAGGGTGTTCCCTCGTTCTTTTTGGGGCATTTTCGTCAGCAGAACTCATGACTCAAATACTTAGTATGAAGTATCTTTCGCCAAACTTAAAAACGTAGCCTGGCCTTTTTTCCACGCGTACTCGTGGTCAAATGTAAGACTTCCCATAGACGGCGTCAATCTGTTGACCCCAAAAAATGAGCTCAACAGATATCAGGCCCACTTTTACCACGTCAAGTACGGATCCGGCGCATTTCTACCGGAACAAGAACGGTAGCCAAATTTGAAAGGACGGAAGAGGCACTTTCTGGCTAGAGACGAAAACGTTTGGACTCCGGCTATAGGATTTAATGGCAACTGCACTAAAAATGATCGCCAAACCAAGATAATCAAGAATATTCTACTTTCTTTGTTTGAAGGAATGTATGGAAGAATAGATATAACGCAGAATCATAACACGTTTATATTGGAATCTTTGTATATTTGCTATTGTGTTTGCCAAAAATATCTAAGGGACCAAGTATGTAAAATCTTATAAATAATTTCACAAAATGAATATATTTCGTGTTTTCTTCCTTTCTGATCCCGCCATCCCCCTTTTTTCAATATAAAGAGAAGCTATTTATACTAGTCTAACCGAGGTGGCGATCATTGGATCTGAACCACGTGGTCTCATCTCCTTTGTTGGGACGTCACATCATTGTTCATTCATGTAATTAATGTATTGACAAGGGGTCAGCCGCTCTATATAATATGCTGACACACTGACACAAGTTTACTACAGATATCACATCAATCACTTCTAAAAGATCTTCAAATCTATCATGAAAGATAGCGTCGGTTTCATGAACTTCGGAAGAGTGGAGAGCCTCGAGAATGATTTTCTCGTTGACTTTCCATGTGGAACCTTTTCCTTGAGCCTTGAAAACGAGGCACAACAAAGATCAAATTACCCAAAAATTCAGAATTTTAAATCTTCAATTTCTCAAGAATTTCAACTATGGAAAGAGTCTAATACCACTTGATAGAAAATGTAAAAGTGATTATAGATTCAATCTATATGCAATAATCAAATCATTTTTTCATATAAACCCTAAATTTAAACTCCATGTTGAAATTCGAGAAAACAATAAAAATAAAACATACATGTATCCATAATAATTTGATTCTTTGC
>CAIGRQ010135483.1:0-14262 GCA_903798375.1 Fraxinus sp. D2006-0159 | reverse complement strand
ATATTCTAATACAATTCCAACGTCACTTGTCACCTAATCAACACGTCCAGCCTATCCAAGATAGGGGGTCCAATTCTCGAGGTCGGAAGGTTGGAAAAGTTGAAAATATTGATCAAATCGACAGAACGACACAACTGCCGTGTAACGGCACAAGTGTCGTTCTGCCTTTAAACTACCTTACGGAGCTCCACGACCCGTCCGAGCAACGATGAACTCATTAGATGTCCTAATTTAAGTTGTAGGATGGACATGCCTCTTAGAAGGTAGGTGAGGTATGCTCAACGCTTATACTTTCAAACAAAATCAATGTAGACTTGGGTGATTTCGCCGTTCCTTACCATATATTCTAATACAATTCCAACGTCACTTGTCACCTAATCAACACGTCCAGCCTTCCCAAAATGACATTTGTGTCGTTACTGAGATCAGAACGGTACAAGTGTCGTTATACTGTGTGAATGATTTTCAATGAGAACGGCACTAGTGTCGTTACTGTCAGGAAAACGACACTTGTGTCGTTCTGCCTGGAAAGATAAAATTTATTAGTGTTAATGTAACGATAATGAGAAAGACACCTGATACTGTGACGTCTACTAGAACGGCACAAATGTCGGTATGCCGTGTGAAAAAATTTCAACGAGAACGGCACTAGTGCCGTTACTGTCAAGAAAACGACACTTGTGTCGTTCTTACTGAAAACACCTGTACATTGAACCTAGACCCGTTCGAGACACCTGAACTCATTTAAGTTGTAGAATATACACGCCGTTTACAAGGTAGGTGAGATATGCTCAATACTTGATCGACATGAAAAAGAAAACGACACAACTGCCGTTACTGTTATGAAAACGGCGCAAGTGTCGTTACAGCACAGGTGATGTTTTGGTGTAACAGAAAAAAACATATGTGCATCATAACTGCTGTTCTGGCTTCATCATTCCAAACATTATAAGTAGTTTGCTTTTCAAAATTACAAAAGTAGTACATCTAACATAACACCATCATTCTTTTTCAATATTACAAAAGCGGTACATCATAACACTACAAAAGCCACCATCATTCTTTTTCAATATTACAAAAGCGGAGCATCGTAACACTACAAAAGCCTGATATGTGCCATCTTGTCTTCATTGTTCATGTATCTCGCTGAGCGGTACACGATCTGTACAAGTGATACTGTTATGCCCAGTTTTCAAACACCTACTACACTTATGAGACTTGCGTATCTCTCCGGCTGATTGTTTCCTTTTTTTTGGTGGACGTCCACTTCGTCTTCGTGTCAACGGTCGTATCACCTTTCTTGATCGAACATTTTCGGGAATTTCCCAGTCCGCCTCATTTGGTAGTGGATATATATATTCAGAATAAGCTTGTTTCCAGTAAGAAGTGCTATAAAATGGAGAGCAAAACCTATAACAGTTATCTCGAACATCCCTTACTACGGCAATTGCATGTGCACATGGAAATTGGTCCAGATCAAATTCCTTGCATGTGCATGTCCCCCTCTCCAAATGTACAATGAAACTTTCCATTTCATCACTCACTTGCATCTCATCTGGGCTGAGAGCTTTCACCTCGAAACCTTTTGACTCGTTATACCTATCATACATCTTCTCCTCCAAAGGCGGGGTGAGGTAGCTCGTACATTTTTCAGCATCAACACGTCTATCATGAAACCATCTTTGCATCTTCTCTCTGATATGCTCTATCAAAGCAAGTATAGGAAATTCTCGAGCACTTTTCAACAATGCATTCAATGATTCTGCATTGTTTGTGGTCATACTATTGTATCTGATTCCATTGAAATGTGCTCTTGACCAATACTCCACACCAACATCATTCTCTAAGTACCCTCGAATTTTCTCGTGTAGACTGCATAATGCTTGCATATTGATCTCAAATTTTGCTAAACTATATGCCTCTGCAGTAGCTCTAAAAAATGGCATAATATGAATGCGAGGAAATTTGCTCTTCAAGTTATTTTGCAGATGCCATATACAATACCCATGATGTGCGTTAAAATAGACGTTGTTAAAACCATTTGATATGCTTGGTGCACGATCAGATATAAAGACTACCTCATCCGTGTCGCCGGTTATTTGCCTCAATTTCTGAAAGAACCAAGTCCATGAGTTATTGTTTTCTGAATCTACTATGCCCCATGCAAGTTGACAAATTTGACGATTTGCATCGTGGCATGCGGCAACAAGTAATGTACCTCGATACTTAGATTTCAAAAATGTTCCATCCACACAAATTTTTGCATCTTGGCATGTGGCAACAAGTAATGTACCTCGATACTTAGATTTCAAAAATGTGCCATCCACACAAATTACCCGTCGGATTGAAGAGATGAATCCACGTATGCTTGGTCCTAATGCCATGAAAAAATACATGAAACGTCCATCATTATCGGTTTCAATAAAAGTCAACGTGCCAGGATTTTCTCTCTCCAAAATGTGGCAATACAATGGTAACTTCGCATAGCTATCATCAGGGTTACCTCGAATCTCTTTGTAAGCAAATTCTTTGGCCATGTACGCCTTGTGATAGTTTATAGTTATGCCAAATTCTCGCCGAATGTCATTGATGATGTTTCTTGGTCTGTACACTATGTTGGCATCCTGATACTTTGGAGCTACATGCTTTCCAATTACCGAATAGGTAGCATGTCTATTATCCCTGCGACGAACACTCATGGAGCAAGTGTGATGGCTAGAATATTTTCGTATTTGAAAAATCACAGATTCAGTTATCCTCGTTGCCCGTAAACGCCAATTGCAACTTTCCCCAACACAAACTATTGTATACACACTCTTATTTGATTTCTTTACTTTGAATTCAAATTGGTACTTCACAGCAAGGAGTTGGATTTTTGATATCAAAACACTTTTAGTTGGAAATACTTCATCTTCATGTACATCCTCATTTTCCGGAATCCGAACTGATGATCTATATGGAATTGAACGCACAACTTCTGTTGAAGTACCAATAATGTCCTCTTGCATGGAGAAATCAACATTGTTTTCATCTCTACGAGGAGATTCATCTTGGAAATCTTGTTCTTCGGAACTATCTTGAATTATGGTCAAATTATCCCAATCCACATAGTTTCCTTCTATATCATTCCCATAATCGCCATCGTATTGCTCAATTTCATTTCGATTGCTCACATCTCCCATTTCTATTTCACCATTGGTTTCTACTCCACCATCTCTTTCAATCTCCCTTGCACAATCACACTCATCTGCAACTTTGGTTGAAATAGTCACACAAAGAGGATGTTTTTTACAAATAGAAAGAAACCACTTCACTTTCATGTCACAATTAATCTTTTGTGGTGGAACTGAAAACTTAGACATACCAGGGTTAAGAGACATCATCTCAATTTCATATAACTTTGAATCCACGTTAACAAGTTCTTGCACTTTGTTGTACAATTCTATATATGAAATGTTAGTTGGAACATAAAGAACATCCACATTTTCTTCACCATTACCTACATAACTCCATGTCCATTTGCCTTCTTCAGTCTTTTTAAACTCAATAAAATAGCATACTTGTACCCATATCATTTCTACAGAATCCATAGCTGCAAATAAAATAAAAAAGTTAAATAGTTACTCAAATATATATCAAAGTAATATGAAAATAGCTATCATATTTAAATTATCAAAGTAATAACATTGTGTTATCAAGAACGACAGACCATAACACATATTGTTTGTATTGTCATTTTACATGGACGAGAACGACTCTAGTGTCGTTCTACACTACGTAAAACGGCTGGAGTGCCGTTCTGAACTACAAATCGTCCAGTAGTTGCGGAAATACACCAACAGTAAAAAAAAATCAACTAAAATATCATTTATAATGGAGATTGCAATGTAGATAATATAGAAGCTAAAATCTTGTTCAAATGCTCTAAATGTTGGAGAAAATAGGTGAGGAATATAATCAATAACAAGATTTTAGGAGGTGGCAAACATTGGAGACGGAGAGCTCGTTGGGTTTCATACGAGATGAAATGGTGAATTTGATTGGATGAAAAGGGTGTTTCAGTCTTTTACCTGATGGGGATATTTTGGACAATTTTCCATTTTTATTTATTGTATTTTTTAATTGAGGCCATTTGAGCAATATTTTTTTCCAACTACTTTCTTTGACTGGTCTTTTAACAAAGAATCCCCTCTAAGATTATACAATTCTTATTTGGATAATTCTTATTTTTCATGGCCTCCACTTCCCATAACCACTCGTATCATTCACAATGTATTCCTATACATTTCTTCCTCCAAACCCGCCATTAGTATCCCACAAAAATTACTACTCTAATATAAATAATTATAATAATTCTCCAAGAATTCAAATTCACTTTTCTACTCTTTTCTACTCATCAGCTCTATTAATTTCCAAGAAAAATAAGAATTTGGGTTCTTGCACAAGAAACAGATTCGGGGCAAGATGTTCTTTAAACCAAGAAAAGGAGGAAAAGATTTCTCAAGATGAAAATGGAGCACAATTTGCTTCCAAGAAAATTGATGCTGGTCTTGGCAATGGCTTCAGCAATTCATCTACCAGTTTCTTGACCTTTCTATGCCCCTTGCTAAAACTCTTTTCTGTAAGTATTTTATTTTTATAATAAGTATGAGTATTAAAGCCTGAGATCATGATAATTTTTAGCTGTAGCGTGCAATTAAGTTATTTCTTAATTGAAGTCCTTAATGTTGTGCTATCTTAATCCTAGTTTTCACATATTTTGGTCAAAAGTTTTCAAATTTTCGGTTTTCAAATTAAATGTTAGTCTTAAGAAGTTTCTGTGCAACCTAGTGTCTAGCCCATTGTTGCAATCTCCACTACATGGAATTTAAGGTCACAAATGTTATGTTGAGTTTTGGTAGGATTTTGCTGTGTACACCACACAATGGGGGTGCCACGATTTATTTTTTTATTGGGCGTGTGCCCCCTGTTGTGAGGGGTTTGTCAACTCCCGGTGTACACATTTCCAAACCCCTTTTGATATATCTTCTGCCATTTAGTACGTTTGGCGTCTTCTTGCAGGCTGGAGATCCCTCTCGGGAACGGAACTACCTACTGGAGGTATTGCACACTTGTTATCAATAATCATTTTAATCACCAAGTGAAAAAGTACTTTTCATTTATTCTTATAACATAAGAGAAGAGAAAAATAAGGAGAAAGAAGTTATGAATATTCTGATATGAATTATTTTGCCTATATGGTGTATATGTCCTTATATGGTACCCTGGATAAATCATCTGATGAAGCTAATATCTATGAAAAATTCTAGTTTTTAGAGCTAAAGAAGTTTGTCAATTTGACGCTAGTTTGAATTATACCTCAAGTGTGTTCAGCTGTAAATAAGGGGGCTAAGAAAAGCTTTTGTACCTAATTGTGCACTACTCATTTGTTTTCAACTTTTCATACTCCTAATATAGTCAATGTGGTACAAGTATGTTTATTTATTCAAGATACTGTGTAAGACAAAATTTAAATAAATAATCTCAACATAAGCATTTAGATGACGTGGTTCAAATGGCATAATGGCACGCCAAGATATTGATATCAAATCTTTTCACTGCCTATTACATAAAAATTATGCATGTCAAGAAAATGAAACTGGCATGCAAGTGAGTGGGCAACTTGAAACAAAGCTTAAAAAAATAGATATCTCCTCTCTCTGTTACCTCATGCTATGAATGAGATGGTTCAACTTGCAAGGAGTCTT
Organism: Fraxinus sp. D2006-0159; assembly: GCA_903798375.1. Classification (NCBI taxonomy): domain Eukaryota; kingdom Viridiplantae; phylum Streptophyta; class Magnoliopsida; order Lamiales; family Oleaceae; genus Fraxinus; species Fraxinus sp. D2006-0159. The sequence continues at coordinate 8,515 of CAIGRQ010135483.1, read as the reverse complement.
GTTTCTCCCATTTTGTGGCTAAGTCACTACCACATTTATTGCTAGAAGGATTTGTTAGGACTTAGGATGCACTGAGAAAGGGCTACTTCAATTACATCCATCTCATGTGATATTTGGATGAGTGGTTTAGGAAGTATTTAGATGGAGTGTCCTTATTTCAAAATCTCACTGCCGTTTTGATCATTCAAATCTTCTTTTCATGATTCCCCTACTTGACTAAAAGAGTCTGCACCATTTCTTGTGGATTGCTGAGGAAAAACACTGATCTGTCACTATCCGGTCCAATTGGTTTAAACTTTCAATGACTTCAGCAGTTTAATTAAATGCACTTTAGAGACTTTTGTTTCTTTTCATGTTAGATTATATGTTTTCCCGTATGCCTGAGACTTGTTTGTTGATCAGGAAACGACATCGTCGTTAGCTTCTTTGGCAAGGCTTCCGTGGGGATCAAGATCACAGTATGATAGTTTAAGCAGCCAAAAGAAAGTAGATCCTCCACTGCGTTTGCAACTCTTTGAATTTGGTGGGTCATTGATTATGTAACTAAGATAATATCCTTCTGTTCTTATGTATCATTTCTGTAATACTAGTCGACATTAAATGTGCATCGTACATTATTATGAAATACTTTATAAGGGCTGTAAAAATAATATTTGAATATGCGTGAATGTTAATTAATTTAGAATTAATACCAGAGAATATATACGTGACAAATAATGTTAAATCATTTATTTAATTTACAATTCAGTAAAACGGGATGATAATTAGCATACATGGACGTGAATAATGAAATGTATTATTGAATGTGAAATTTTAATTAACTTATAATTAGTATTAATAACACTGAAATGCATAAATGAAGATGAATATTAATCAAATGAATGTGAATGTTAATTAGTTGAGAATTAATAAGAGGAAATTCATACATTAATGGTAACTAAATGATTAAATAAATTAAATACATATCGAAAATAAAAAATAAGGTATTATTAAAATAATTGAATTATAGTAGGGCTAAAATGGTCAAAAAAATGATTCACTTGATGTGATATTTAATTCCAATATAAGTAAAATGGGATGTTATACATAGATGTGATAATGAAATGCATTATTTTATGTGAAATTCTAATTAGAATTAGTAACACTGAAATACATAAATGAAAATGAATATTAATTAAATGAATGTGAATTTTAAATAATTGAGAATTAATAATATGGAATTCTTACATTAATGAAAGCGCACAAGTGAAATGAATATGTCAAATGTACATGTATATTGATGATAACTAAATTGTTAAATAAATTAAATACATATTGCTAAGAATAATTAGTGAGTCTTGATTCACTTATAAGTGACTTAGATAACACAGTAAATGGAAAAGATAAATTGTCACATGGAACACTGGAATAGAACGTAATCTTTCAGCCATTATTGCTTTGATCTTGGAGTTAAAGATTGTAGGGGTTGTCAACAGAGGCATGCCCGTTTTGCAGGAGGGTTCGAGAAGCCATAACCGAGCTTGATCTTTCAGTAGAGGTGTGTTAACGTCTACGTTCGCATAGCATCTTTCCTTATTTTTCATTAATAATACTTTGCAGACATCTCTCAACTTCAGCAAATTATAGTATATATTTCTTGAAATAAGTTAAGGACCAGGGCGGTTTTAAGTTGGTTTACTCTTTCAACAAGCACCCTTAGTTGTGGACCATATATATATATAGCTTTAGATTGGATCCCTTGCATAAGGTTTTATCACAGAGGTTGCCAAATTTGAGTAGACCTTTTTTTTCTGCTTAAGCTGTCGGATAGGTAGAGATGTGTAAGAAATATGTATGGTAGTTGTTAATAAAGTATGAGCACCCAGGCTCCAAACATCAGTTAGGGTGAGATTTGTCCATATTTATACTTATTATAATCAACCGAAAGAGAAATGTAAACAGAAATTTCCCCCGTCTGCTTCAGTTAGACATGAACCGCGCAAAAAACGCTTCTACACTGGATCTGGTGAACACTTATTTTAAGTTTTCATCAGGTTCTATAGCTTCCAAGTCTTAGTCATCTGTAAATTGGCTCAGGAGGATAAGTTACCTTTGGAGGTGACTTCTTAGAATAATGAAAGAAAGGCCAGAGGGTGACTCCTTATTTTCCTCTTTAAGAATATGATGTTACTTATGAATTTGAAATGCTACAGTCTACTCTATGAGTTGCAGGAAATTGTCTAGAGAAATATATAGTGATTGATGATACATGTAATCTGGTCTTGGGAAACCATCATTCTTGTGGTAGATGATGGTTTGTTGCTGATATCTTTCAGGAACTAGAAGATTTTACTAGCTAACTCCCTGTGATGCAAGTAGTCGTAATATCTTACCCACAAAATATTATAGGTTTATCTTGGAACACAAAGCTACAGGTTAGATAATCAAGTTGAACGTTCCATATTTCTTCCTGAGTTGATGACAGATTTTGATCCATAGAAGTTTAAGGTGTAAACATCGAATCTCAAAGTATGCATTGGATCTATGTCAGCTCTGATATACAACATTTGTTTCAGATATCAGATACACTTCAAGCTTCAAAGTGGCAGAGAAGTGAAATAAAATATACGGTTATATACTTCCCAATATATAAACAAGGAAGGAAATAAGTAAAATTCTGATTTAAGCTGCCATTTTGCAGTTCCATAAATTTTTCTCTCATGGATGGGATTACAAAATTAACAATAAACCATTAAAATCACTTTCATTTCAGATATGTGATGATGGTGCTATCTTACAACTTCTCGAGTGACAGAAGGGATAACTAGAAAATCTAGTGCCTGAATAGCAACACTGTAGAAGATTCTCAAATTGCAAAGTTCATTTTGAGGCATATTCTTTTAATGATATTCTCTAACAGATTCTCGTGGCTTTGTGAAGATAGGACTTTAATCTACTTAATTGGTTGCATATCCTTAAACTTGATCGATTTAGCCTCTTTTGGCCAATTTATAAATGATTTATAAATGGTGAAACTTCGTTTTCAACCACACATTCCAATTGACCTATAAGTACTATTCACTTATTCATTGCTCATTTCTATATATTTATAAATTAAGCCATTTATATATTTTTGCCTAACAGAGGCTTAACTTTTAGGTTTTTCTGTGGAACATCTTAATCAGAACCTATTTTCTTACTCAAACAAATCTCATCGAGCCGTTTTAGGGTTTCTGCCTCGCACTTCTGTCATAATTAAGTTTTTACTTAATGTAATTTCATGGAGTCAGTCTATTAGCCGCATGAGCTGATCAGTTGTTCACCATATGAGTTCCCCAAAAATTGGAGTCTTCATGCTTAGTCTGATGTGGAACATCATTAATTCCTGCAGTGATAACCTAATTAAGTTGTAATACTATGAAATTTTGTGTTTATCGACAAACAATTTTTCATTAGTTTTTTACTTTGTTTTCTGACTCGAAGTCTATATGGTTTGCAGATCTATCCATGCCCAAAGGGTTCAGTGAGACACAGGGAAATGGTTAGAAGACTAGGTGGCAGAGAACAGTAAGTAATGTTATATTCGAATATCAGTATGAAGCTATACTTATGAGTGATGACAAAGACTATGCCAATCTACGTATTTCTTATAATGATATATACTGACCTATGAGTACTAATCAACAAAACAAAAGCAATGAATACTTCCATGTCATGACATTCTTTTCCTTTATTCATTTTCATTATCGATGATCATTTCCATGAAAATGGTGACATACACTCACAATTCTGAAATTGCATGATCAACTTTGAGGTTCTTTTAATACGCAACACCAGAATAAATTTTATGTCCTTGTATTTACCTTGTCCAACATAGATCCAAAAGCCAACAGATGAGGTCTTTCAGTAATGCAATTATCTATTTGTGAAATCACCCTTCACAGTTTGATATTCCTTTCACTTTGTGATCTTTTGTAGGTTTCCTTTCCTTTTTGACCCCAATACTGGAATTTCTATGTATGAAAGCAGTAAGTAAGAAGCTGATCTTCCCTTCCACCACCTATTGTATCTAACATGTTCCAAATATGAACGTTTTCCTTAATCTCTATGGAATTAAACAAATAATATCGTTCGGGAGCTCCCAAATGTTACCGTATATATTATTTTGGGAAAGCTTATTATTAGGAATTACATTTATTTAGTTTCCTTGTAGATTAAATGCTTTGTACAATATATATTCAATAGTGAACCCAATACAGACGGAAGGTGATTTTACAGAAAATATCTCAATTGTTCAGCCCTTTTGACATGGTATCAGAGCGAGGGTTCTAATTCCTTACCTCGCCGCGATTTTTTTTCTGATTGAATCTTCTTCGAGTGCGTTGCCGGCTGTCGCTGTGGGTGTTCGTTGGGGTTGGCAATTTCGGCCTCTCTTCTACGTGATTTTTTTCCTGTTGGCTCTTACAGATTCTGGTGGGTTCGCCGGCTGTCTTTGTCTCTGTCTCTGGTTGTTGGGTGCGCCATTTCCAGTTCCGGTGTGCGTTCCGATCTTCGTCAACGGTTGTGAGTTCGGTGGTCGTGAATCCTCGTCGGCGTCTCTGGGTTCTCTCTGTGTCACGAGTTTCAGGGATTTGTCATTTGTAGACTGCAGCGGCCTGTGCTGTGTTTGAGTGAGTTGGGCTTTACTTAGTGGGCTTCTTCAGTTTGTGGACAGTGTTGGTTGGACCTTCTAGGTGGGCTATTTTTTGGGTTGTGATTTATTTGTTTATTGGATTGTTTATTTTCAATCATGTCGTCCGATAAATTAGATTCATCTCTTATCCGTTTTAATGGAAAAAATTACTCGGCTTGGGAGTTTCAATTCCAATTATTTGTCAAAGGAAAAGAGTTATGGGGTCATCTCGATGGTAGTGCTCCCGCTCCTACGGATTCAGTTGCTTTGTCGAAGTGGGAAATCAAGGATGCTCGGGTGATGACTTGGATCATTAGTTCAGTTGAGCCTCACCTTATTCTCAATTTGAGGCCTTACAAAACTGCTGCTGATATGTGGAACTATCTTAGAAAAGTGTACAAACAGGACAACACGGCTCGACGATTTCAATTGGAGTATGAGTTAGCGAACTTTACACAGGGAAGTCTCTCCATTGAAGAATACTTCTCCGGTTTTCAAAACCTTTGGACTGAATATTCAGATATAGTTTATGCTAATGTTCCCGCTGCAGCTTTATCTGCTGTTCAATCAGTGCATGAGACAAGCAAGAGGGATCAATTTCTGATGAAGCTTCGCCCTGAATTTGAGACTGCCCGGTCTAATCTGATAAATCGTCATCCTGTACCGTCTTTGGATACTTGTTTGGGTGAACTTCTTCGTGAGGAGCAACGTATAGTTACTCAAGCTGCTATGGAACATAGGGATTCTGCTAGTGCTCCTATTCATATGGCTTATGCCGCACACGCAAGGAACAAGGGTCGGGACATGCGGGCTGTCCAGTGCTATAACTGTAAAGCGTTTGGTCACATTTCTCGGGATTGCCCTAAGAAATACTGTGGTTATTGCAAGAAACAAGGTCATCACATCTCTGTTTGTTCTATTCGACCTGAAAGGAAGCAGGGTATTGCTTATCATGCCTCCACTGGTGCCTCTAGTTCTGCTGCATTGCCTGCTGCCTCGCCGGTTGTTCCTATTCCTGCTCCTACAGCCTTAGCAAATTCGAACACACTCACTCCTGAAATGGTACAACAGATGATTATTTCTGCTTTTTCTACTTTTGGGCTCTCAGGTAATCATAATGTTTATTCTAAGCCATGGTATTTTGACTCCGGAGCCTCTAACCATATGACCAATAATGTTGTTCCTCTTTCCAATGTCAGAAATTATGATGGAACTCTGAAAATTAACACCGCTGATGGCAGATCTCTGCCTATCAGTGCTGTTGGTGCTCTTTCATCTTCCTTAACTAATGTTTTTGTGTCTCCTAACCTCTCCACAAATCTTATTTCTGTTGGTCAATTGGTTGATAATAATTGTAATGTCAATTTCTCTCGTTCTGGTTGTGTTGTGCAGGATCAAGTGTCAGGGAAGATGATCGCAAAGGGGCCTAAAGTGGGACGACTCTTTCCTCTTCACGTTTATTCTTCCCCTAGTTTTCCTTTACTTTCCTTTGCATGTGATGTTGTTAGTTCTAGAAATAAGATGTGGCATAGACGTCTAGGCCACCCAAACTCTGATGTACTTCGTAATTTGTTTAATTCTGGATTATTGGGAACTAAAACATGTTCTTCTCCTGATATTTCTTTTGATTGTACATCATGCAAACTTGGCAAAAGTAAAGTTCTACCTTTTCCTCACCATGCATCTCGTGCCTCACAATGTTTTGGTATTATTCATAGTGATGTTTGGGGAATTGCACCTATTGTTTCTCATGCGCATTACAAGTACTTTGTTACTTTCATTGATGACTTTAGTCGCTTTACTTGGATTTACTTCCTCCGGGCCAAGGCCGAAGTTTTTTCAGTCTTTAAGCGATTTCTTGCACTTATTGAGACTCAATTCTCGGCTAGCATCAAAGTCTTGCGCTCTGATTCTGGCGGTGAATACATGTCTAATGAGTTTCAGGACTTTCTTCAAAGCAAAGGGATCATCTCTCAGCGTTCTTGTCCTTCAACACCACAGCAAAACGGTGTTGCTGAGAGGAAAAATCGTCATCTTCTTGATGTAGTAAGAACTCTTTTACTTGAATCCTCTGTTCCTCCTCGTTTTTGGTGTGAAGCACTTTCTACTTCAGTTTATTTGATCAATCGCTTACCCTCTCCCACGTTAAATCATGTTTCTCCTTTCTTTAAGTTGTTTGGTCATTCTCCTACTTATTCTGATCTTCGTACATTTGGTTGTGTTTGTTTTGTGCATCTCCCTTTGCATGAACGACACAAACTTACTGCTCAGTCTGTTAAGTGTGTTTTTCTTGGTTATGCTATCCCTCAAAAGGGTTATGTTTGTTATGATCCCCATGCTCGTCGTATACGGGTTTCTAGGAATGTGATTTTCTTTGAAAATCAATATTTCTTTCCATCTAATGTTGAGCTGCCATCTGCATCATTATCTCTTTTGCCTAGTTTTTCTGATTCCCCAACAACTGTGGAAAGGTTCAAACCTGGTTTTGTGTATGAAAGACGTCGTCGACATGAGTCTGGTTCCACTTCAATAGTGCCCCCTCCCGATCTTGACCCGGCGCCTGATCCTGATCCTGCTCCTGCTCCTACCACTCTTCGTAGGTCTACTCGTTCTTCTCGACCTCCTGATTGGTATGGTTTCTTCTCTCCCGTCTCTCTTGTCGGATGAAATAGGTGATAAAGGTAAGGCTCTTGCTACAAACAGGCTATGGAACATGAGTGTTGGCAAAATGCAATGCAAGCAGAACTTCAGGCACTTGAGGAGAATCACACTTGGGATATTGTTCCTTGTCCTCCTACAGTCAAACCTATTGGGAGTAAATGGGTTTTCTCTGTCAAACTTCGATCTGATGGCTCTTTGGACCGGTACAAAGCTCGACTCGTAGCTTTGGGTAACAAGCAGGAATATGGGGTTGATTATGAGGAGACATTTGCTCCTGTTGCTAAAATGACCACGGTTCGAACCATCTTAGCTATTGCAGCTTCATAGTCGTGGCAACTGCATCAAATGGATGTGAAGAATGCATTTTTTCATGGTGATCTCCAGGAAGAGATTTACATGAAGCTTCCATCTGGTATGACTACTACTTCTCCTCATGATGTCTGCAAGTTGAGACGTTCTTTGTATGGGCTCAAGCAGGCGCCCCGAGCTTGGTTTGATAGGTTTCGCAGTACAATTCTTTCCTTTAGTTTTACCCAAAGTCAATATGATTCTTCTCTCTTCTTCCTCACATCTATGTCGGGTATAGTCATTCTCTTGGTTTATGTGGATGATATTATCATTACTGGGACTGATTGTGGTTTGATTACTAAGCTTCAGCAGATGTTACATGCAACTTTTCATATGAAAGATCTTGGCCAACTCACATACTTCTTAGGGTTGGAAGTTCATCATCGGGCCAGTGGTATTTTTGTGAACCAGCATAAGTATATTCAAGATCTTATCACTTTGGCTGGTTTGGATGACACTTCTTCTGTTGATACTCCTTTGGAGGTCAATGTCAAATACAGGAAAGATGAAGGGGACCTCCTGGATGATCCTACTCTCTATCGACGCCTGGTTGGGAGTCTTATCTACTTGACCACTACTCGACCTGATATCTCCTATGCTGTTCATCAGGTCAGTCAATTTATGTCTTCTCCTCGGCATCTACATCTTGCTGCAGTTCGCCGCATCATTCGCTATCTTCGAGGTTCACCAGCTCGTGGGTTGTTCTTTCCTACTGGCTCCTCTCTTCACCTTGTTGCCTATAGTGATGCTGATTGGGCTGGGTGTCCAGATACACGTCGATCTACTACAGGTTGGTGTATGTTTTTAGGTGATGCCTTAATTTCTTGGAGATGTAAGAAACAAGATCGTGTTTCT